>VZUA01017064.1:79149-90510 GCA_013401035.1 Horornis vulcanius
GCAGCCTTCAAAAGTGCAAGGCAAAGCATGGAGCCAACTAAAGGCTGAGGAGCTTTTTTTCTCCTTTCCTGCCCATAAAGAGATGCTAAGAACAGCATTTTTAAGTCTCATGAAAAATCTACATATCTGCTTTTTTTGTTATTTGAGGAGAGGAGGTTTAATCGATAAGGCAAAGTAAGTTTCTAAGCCTAACTGTCTAAGTTGAGACTGAAGCAGCTGCTGGTAACCAGGTGATTAAGGACCCTTCTGCTCTCAACACCAGGGCTTGCTGCTCTCAGGGTCAAGAGCTTTGCTCTCTGGCTCTCTTCCCTCTTGAAATAAGCAGGCTAAGCTGTGTAAATGGCAGGAAGGCCCAGAAGAGTCTTGGCCCAGCTCCTCTCCCTGGTGTTATTTGATGAGCTACCTCAGCATTGTAGCTGGTTAGAAAATAAAATAAACCCACAGTTTCCATCTGAGTTCTTCCAGACAGCTTTAATTATTCATTTCTTAAAATCACCAATATAAAAGCATTCTAGGATAATTTTCATCTTGGTTTAGCTGGTTTTTTACATGGATTGTTTTTTCTCCTCAAATAGAGTACTCAGTTTCCTAACCAAATTTAGTTAGGACCCAGTTTGCAAAATTTGTTCCACATCTGTCTGAACAGAGAGGCAAAATATTCCCCATGGAAGAGGATCTCACTGAGGAAATAGGACAATGTCTGGTGCACAAGGACAAAATCTGGGCCAACACAACTCATTAGATTTCTAAAAACAAGTGGACCAATGCATCATCTCCCCAGACTTCTCCTAAGGAAGCCTTTGGAATTGCAGCCTGTTCTTGATTGCTGACCCTAAAATCCACTGTATGGTGATTTTTATTTTTTTTTTTTTTCTTAATGATAATTTTATTTAAGGCACAGTCTTCCTCTGGAAAGTCAAACTCTTGGCAAAAGGTCAGGCTCTCTGTCTGCTCTGGGCTCTGTTCTTCAGTGTCAGCCAGGAAATGTGTTTGCCCTCCTCTGTTGCTCAGTCAGTGATGGAAACCAGGCCCAAGTAGAGGGCAAATGTTGGACCTTGGTTTTTGGTGCATGCCCACACTCACACACAAACAAGCTCGAATTAATTAAAATGAGTGCACTAAAAAAATGGTGAATTGGTGATTTGAGAACCCAAATGGACTTAAAACTCTTTGGCTATTTGTGACTAAGTGTGGGAAAAGAGAAAATGGGAGAGAATGAATGTGAGCTTCAGATCCAAAGTAGAGCCTGCAGATCTGTCAGGCAAAGATGCTTTTGGGTTGGAAATGGGACACATCTTTTTTTTTTCTTTGAGGTTTCAGAGAATTAATGTTGGTCTCTTGTGTGTCACTTCTACCTTCATGTTTTGCACTAAGTTGGAGTTCACCTTCCCTGAAGGTTTTTCCCTTCAAGGCTTCATTTCTCATCTATTTGCCACTACCTGGGAAAAAAATAAGTTACATGGATTGTTCTTAGACATAAGGATTTCTTACAGTTTGATGTAGTTCCTCACCCTGCCCCTTTGAAGGTATCACTGCAGTGTGACACTTGAAAGGGAATAGAAGAGCAGCCATGGGATGCTGCCAGAAGAATTTCGGTTCAAATTCCTTCTGTTGGCAATTTATATCTGTTTTGGTTTTTTATTAGAGAGTGGAGATGTTTCCCAAAGTGGGAAAAGCTCCGTCATTTGGAATATCTAAGAACAGTGAATAAGGTATTAAAAATTCATTATCTGGCTCAGCAGTAAGGGGTTTTTAAGGCTTAGATGAAGAGTGTGGACAAAGTGGCCTAATAGCCTTTTTTCAGCTGCTGTTTTCATGGCCCTAAAAGGCACTTGACTTAAATAATTCACTGCTCTGTGTTCCCAGTAATCTCCCACCTGTCCCTTTCAGAGCACACACTTGTACTGCATTAATAAATGACTTTACATTTGCTAAGTCATTTTCCTGCTACCTGTCTCTTCTACTTTTTCTGTGTTTTTTGTGACCTAAGAAGTCCTTTGGAAAAAAACTGCTTCATCTTTGCTGTGTATGTTCCAGTGTTTCCTAGCCACAGCAAAGGATGGAAAGATGGATATATTTTAGCAGCATAAATGCAGGATCAGGACTTGGTGGTATCCTTGATTTGATCATGGAATGGTGGTGACTGCACACAAATGACCCAATTACAACTTATGCACTTCAGCAGCACACACTGGCATGCACAGGGGCACACGTGTGATGTGATACACAGCTGTCTGTGCCCTCTTTAGGACAAATAGAGTTTAGATGCTTGAGATCTGCATTTATTTCGTTTTTTATTGCCACTTTCTGATTGACAGCTATTCAGAAAAGTGTTTCCTTGAGCTATGTTTGTATTCTCCAGGTAGGAGTGTATACTGCATCTATTAAGACCTTCTGATGCCTGTCACTTTTATTTTATTGAATAATGTACCTGTCGTTTCAGCTAAAACCCGATTCCCATGTTTGTGGGAGCTGGTTTTTTTCCTCTTTTTGCCAACATTAGCTTTACAAAAATCATGGGCTACATCTTCAGAAGAACCAGCCCCTAAATCTGCTCCAGCAATCAGCCGCAGGTGCAATTTTGTGAGTACAAGCAATTGCAGGAGGAAATTATGGAACTTAAAGATCAAGCATTGCCCTGATTTGTAAGCACAAATAGCGAGGATAAACGAAGTCGATGGGAACTGTAAGTGCTCAGTTTCTCAGGGTAATGCTGCTGTTTGCACCCACAAATTAGATGATAAGAAATCAAATCCTGCTATTCGCACTGTCAGTTGATTGCAGGATTGAGGCAGGAGACTGAGACATGAAGTAAGTCCCCCTAAAAATGTGATCCTTCAGGCTTACTTGTGCTTTTCCAATAAAGGCAGCATTTGTCACGCATTGTTGGCTAATCTGTCTGATTTGACATCTTCAGCAGTGGGTGGTATCCCTTGCTTCATGTGTTTTGATAAAAATTAAATTAAAAAACGGGGAAACAAAACATAAAGCAGTGGGGATGTAGAGAAGTTGCTTGCAGGAAGCAAAGGGGTAATTTTACAGCCCCTTACACACTGTTCCTTTACAGTAAATATCAATTCTGAGAGCGAGTTCACAAGTGCTGGGACAAGAACTGAGCAGGAAACTCTGCCTGCCCCATTCCCCTGCCTTCCTTGATGTGTTTGGGCCTTTGGAGCACGTGCTCCTCAGGCCAAGGCTATCCCCCTGGATATCTCTGTGCATTTATAGTCCCCACCTGGGTGCAGCCTGGTGCCAACTGAAACTGCAGTGGATAAATCACTCCATAATTGCTGTGTCTTCTTGTGTGTTCCTTAAAAACGAGGTGTAAAATGTTTTATGTGGTCCCACTGTTGGGTTATAGGTTAAACTCAAATCCAGACATATTTTTTGAGCCTTTTACACTTTGGACTAAAAGGTAATCATTTACAACTAGTTATCCAGAATTTTATATCTATATATATCTCAGGGGTTTCCTAATATACACTTAGTAGTTTGAACTCGACCATAATTACACTGTTATTATCTTCATAAGCTTTACTTATCTCATTATCAACTCCTTCCCATGTTGGAGGTCAGTGGAGTCTCCCTTTTATTAGCCATTTAATCCTTTTACCCAGCAGCTCTGTTCTCATTGATTCACTTACTGTATTTCTCTGTAGCTAATATTTCTGACATTTCAGACCAACCTCTCCCCTTGCCTTTTACTCTGTCCAAAGCAATCTCTACCCCTATAGATTCCGAGTTCATTACTGCCTGCTCCAGGAATGCTGCAGGTCCCCAGTAAAACTTTTATGCTTTTGCCTTTGGAGTCTTGCACACTTTGCTGGGGCTGCCTGTCCTTGGCACAGGGTGGGGCTGGGGGGACACAGCCAAAATGTGCTTTATTTGCAAAGGGATGGGTGAGGATGGCAGTAAATAAGAGGAAGCCTTTCCCATAACTAGGAAAAATTACCATTCTCATAACACTGCTTTTACTGATTAATATCAGGTATCTTAGCTGATGGATGCTACGTTGTTTTAGAAATAGCATTTATTGATTTTACTCTCCCTTTGAGATTCAATTAACATTTTTGAGGCTTTGTTTCTCAGTCCCTTTCCATCATATTGTCACTCACATGTGATCCCATTCGATGTGAACCCTGGTTTGTATTTCTGACTGGGATCGTTGCTGCAGAAAGGAGATTCTGTGGAGGAAAGAGAGAGTTTGGTTTTGAAAAGTCTTCCAAGTATTTTCCCAAAGATATTATTTCCTGTATCCTGGCTTGAAGAACCACTGAATTATAATTATTTTATTGTTTTTTTTTATGTTAATGAGGTGACAGTTACTTAGGCATCCGGAGTGTTCTTCAGTTCTTGGCAGTCTTAAGCTGAACACGTGCTAAGTCTAGCAAGGATAATTACACCAGCTGTGACCTTTTTGAACACATATTTGGACCAAAGCAGCTTTCAGTCACTTTTGATTGACTTAGAGCTTACTTGAATTTGCTTTCTGTAAACTTCAAATATTACCTTCCTGGTGCTGTGTTAAACTGGGCTGTGTATGTGTGTCGTGAGTGGTTTCATCATTTGATATTTGTTCCTCCTTCCTGTTCCTGGCAGCTTTGGGGAAGCTTTACAGAAGATTGGGACATAGGTCCAGGGACTGCTTTGGGCTCAGGTGGCTGTGACAGGCTCTGAAAGGTGTCCCAGAGGTGGGCACTGGGCTCCTGTCCCTGCAGGAGTTAATTCATGGTGCCTGAGCAGCTCAGTGATTCCTCTTTTAATGCCTCAGCTCTTAGGAGAATAAAGCTGAGATGAAAAGGAATAGAGATAAAGGTTGGGCTTGGGTTTTTTTTTGGGGGGGGGGCAGTTTTGCTTGTCTGGGTTTTTTTGTTGTTGTTGTTTGTGTCTGTGGTTTTTGGGGTTTTTGTTTTTTGGAGGGAGTGGCTGAAAATGTTTGTTCAAATCAAGAAAATATTGGTGTTCCTGAGAGTCTCCTTGGATCCATTGTGGAGTTTTGGTTCTACTACTCTTGTAATGCTTGGTTCTGGTTTATTATTGAGGGGCAACTGCTTAATTAAGAGAGCTTTATTCAAGAACAAATGTCCTGCAAGGTATTTAAGTGAAATTTTACCTCTGTTTTCGAGGTGCACCCCTGAGAGTGCACGCTGGATAGCAGAGTCAGTTAATGCAGCATTAATATTAATTTAATCTAATAAACAGACTTACCAGTAAGTGACTGAGAATAATTTGTTGCTATTTATGCATTCCTCCTTCTCAGCATTCTTATGCTCACAGGATATATACAGTCACATTTTATTATTTCACCTACTTTGGCTTCTGTGCTACAGGGCAGGCAGAGCTGGCAGCGTTTATCCGAGTTGGTTTCTTTCCACTAAACAATTTCACTGCTGACCAAACAATGCGTTTGTTTCTCTGGGGAGGGCGTGCTCACTCTGAAATCCAAGGAACTGTCAGAGTGGAGACACATAACTTCAGGCTGCTGAAAAGATCCTGGGCTTCACAGGGCTTGGTAACCTCCCAGCAGCCACGGCTGTGTCCACCACGAGGTTTCCATCACTGCTGAACAGAGCTGGGGTTTGTGGGAGGGAGGTTTTTCCGAGGTTGGTCAGCAGGGGTAATCCTGCTGTTGGGTGAACTACACCTAAGAGGATAAAAGAGGTGACGTTTGTATCTCCTCTTTGATCATTCACTTCAGTTTAAGGTTAGAGAGGGGGCTCTGCTGCTCTGAATGTGCCACTCTCCTGTCTGTGTCTGCCTGGGGCAGGCCGAGAGGGCCCCTTCCCTTGAGAAGTCCATTTTGGGGACAGCTGTGACCTACCAGATGGATTCTTGCAACAACAATAAGTCTTGTTCACACTGGGAAATGGCACAGGTTTGCAGGGTAGAGCAGTTGCTGCTGGGGACAGGAGTAATCTTAAGGGATTTTACTCATGGATGGTTCTAATCTGATGGTGTTGGCTGAATGTTTCCTTAGTGCTGGGAGCACACTGCACACCTCTGGAGCACATCTTCCAGGGCTGCTCCATCCCAGCCTTTGCATCCTTGGGGATGCTCTGCCACATGAACCAAATCGGAGTGGGCACAGGGAGGGGTAGCTCAGTGGTGCGCTGCTGGTGTGCCATCAAACACCAACAAAGAGCCACTCTCTAAATTTTGCAGCCGTAACAAAGCTTAGAGAATGTTTTTAAACCAGCTCACAGCCTGTGCAGTTCCATCTCACCTAAAACCTTCTCTCTGTCTCAGACAAGTCACTTGTGTTCAGATCCAGCTCGTCTAGCACCAGGGCCACCGATCCCCCGTTAAGCCCTGATAATATTTTTTTTTATCTTTGAATTCCCCGGCTGTGAGCTTGGCCACAGCTACTCCTGCTGCTCGGCAGGGTCCCTCGGGGTGGAGTCTGCGATCCAATTACCCAGGCTTCGCCTCCATCCAGCCCTTAAGTGGCTGCTGAAGGGATGATTCATCTCAAATCATTCTTCCTGCCAGCTTTTTTGCTCTACACCACACGCTTGTTTGTTTAAACCACTATAGTCACATATAAAACCGTGACAGCACATGCTCAACGTGCAGGTAATAAAGAGGGCATCCTCTCAGCTTGTCCTCTTCAGCAATCCTTATGTTTGTGTATTGCTGTTTCCACTGAAACCCTGCAGGTTGGGATTTTGCTCGTGGGGAGGCATCAGGCTGAACATTCCTGTAAATCCCGCCCTAAAATGTGCATTTGGCACAATCGTGTGGTCTTAAAAGATGGTAAAAGCCAATAGATGGGATGTAATATCCCATTAGCTAATCATGCTCGCTCCACTAAGCAGGATTTGTGTTCCATGCAGGTTGTACACCGTGCTGTAGATATTGTGGCCCAATTTTTTCCCTGGTTCCAACATTTAAACTCTGCTGGATCCCATAGGTAGATGTGGGTGATGAAGATGTGGCCGTGCCCAGGGGTGTGACCCCTGTAGCACCCACCCTGCTGAAGGCACCCAGCAGTGCCACACCTGAAACTGGAGCCTGGTAAAAGCTCCCAGCAAAACTTGCTTTTTGCATTTGTGAAAAACTAATGCCCAGCATGAAGAAAATTCCTTCAGAAACACGGATGCAAGTTCACACCCAGGAGACTACAGTAAAAAAAGTTAAATGCTGCTTTGATTTAGAGGACCTGGAAATAAAGGAGATTGCAGGGTTTGGGTTGGTTTGTGGGATTTTTTTCCCCCCTTTCTGGAGCACTTTAAGCATCCGTACTGATTAATAGGCGTGACCCAATGTGTGGCACGTTTCAGGTTCCCTGTCTCTGACCCATCTCCCACGGGGAAGACATAAATAAGAAAGCCCAAAAAGTTCAGCAATGGCTTCCACATACAACACTGTGAGTTTCAGCAGTATATTAAGCTGAATATATATAGAAATNGTTTGTGGGATTTTCCCCCCTTTCTGGAGCACTTTAAGCATCCTTACTGATTAACAGGCGTGACCCAATGTGTGGCACGTTTCAGGTTCCCTGTCTCTGACCCATCTCCCACGGGGAAGACATAAATAAGAAAGCCCAAAAAGTTCAGCAATGGCTTCCACATACAACACTGTGAGTTTCAGCAGTATATTAAGCTGAATATATATAGAAATATATATTATTTATTTCTGAATATATACAGAAAGCTGTATATTTTCATGATCTGACCCGCACAGATCTGCAGGGCTGTCACAAGGTGAGCACCAGGAGCAGCATCACCCTACATCAGACGTGGTGGGAGCCTGAGATTTTCCTAGATGTTACTGTTATGAGCCATAATATCCTGAAAGTCTTTCTCTCAAATGTATTTTGGGATATATTCCCAAGAGATTTTTTCTTTTACCTTGGAGAGAATCCAGGGCTCGTTCTTTTATGCTATAAATTCTTCAGCGCAAGGATTTTTGTTTTCCTTTATGTCCCCAATGCACTCCGTGCCACTGCACCGCTCAGTCCGAGCCACGTAATAAATTACCATATGAAAACATCATTTACATTCAGCCAAGGCTCCTTTTATTCTCCCTCGGAAGGCTCAGACGTCTGAGAGGCAGGTGGGGTAAATCACACCGCTCTCACTCTGAAGGCCACCCGCTACAAGCTGGCCCCAGCCCAGCGCTCTGCCCCAGGCCACCCCGCCCAGCCACACTCCCAAATCCCTCCAAAAACAAAAGGGACACAGGGCTGGCCCTTATCTCAGCAAGAGTTTAGCTGGGGAATGTGGCCCCAGGTGAAAAATCAAGGCAACACCACTCAGAACATCCAGTGAGGGACAAAAAAAAAAACCAACACACTCTGGAAATTTCTAAGTACTGATGATCTTGTGAATTCCTTTAGTCTGCATAATAACAAGGATCATTAAAATGAAAACACTCTGCCATTACAGGCAGGAAAGGAATCTATACCACTTATATGATAATACTATGGAGCTACACAGAGGTTCATGAAATATGGATGTGCTTATATGCACCATAGTCTAACTTACATTTGTAATGCTAAGTATCTCCCTGCAAAACACACACCCATGCAAAAACATTCCGGTGGGGAAGGCTTAGCTTGATTTACCTCAGGCTAGCACTCTGTTTTCTTATTATTGTGGCATTTTCTTGTGCTTGTTATGCAGAAATTCTGGCGCTGAGTCTTCTCATACTCACATTGATGGATGGGAGGTCACCAGGTTCAGCTCTGGGTCATTTTCTCCCTTTCCCTGACATCTATCTGTACTGTTGGCTTCCTCTTTACATCTTGGATTCTCCACTTTAGAAACTGCAGCTAAATAACACGTGCTGCATATTCTATATGTGAACCTGCCTCACACACACGGATTATGTGGGATTATTATTATTTGATAATTGTATATTTGCAGTTTAAAGACCTGCTCATAGCCATCAACAGCAATTCATACAACACAGCGTCCAAATACACAGGAAATTAACTGCTGTGGCAGTGAATTTACAAACTAAGGCTACACACAAGTTTAGTTTTGTACACCTTAGGCTTCATCTTCCAGCACGGGAAGGTTTGCATGGGTGGTATAAACATTTATGTGTTCATAAATGCACTAAATAAAAGAAGGACATGATCACAATGAGAGAATAAAAAAACACATCCTGAACTCAAAGAGGGTTAGGGCAAAGATTAAGAGACTCTGGATTTATCATTTTCAATTTATATGGCTGAATTATGGCTTCAGGTTGCAACTGGTGTTTTGTTGTAAGTACATAAATTCATGGAAATCAGCCAGAGGAAACTGCACTTTTATCAGCAAATGAATGGTTGGAGATTTAATGAAAATAATGGTGCCTTAGCCACGGAACTCTTCCCTATTGCTCATTGGTACTATATAATTCCTGTCAAGTGTCATGCTTTTGGACAGGAAAGGAGTAATTTTTGGATGCTAAAGAGAGAACTGGACAGACCCTGCAGTGCTGGTGGAGTTGGCCCAAGCCATGACAAGCTCTGCCTCTGGCATTCCTGGCCCCTGGCTCTCTTCCCTCAGCAGCAGGAGCTGGGATGAATTTGCAATCCAGCCCCTGTTTAGTTAGAGGGGCTGACACTGCAATGCTGGACACAGGCAGTGCTTGTGCACCTGAGTGTCCCAAATGCAGGGTGTGAGTCAGACTGGGCATTCAGCCTTGTGGGGAATCGGGGTATTTGGGTATTTTTAGGAATTAAACTTCAAGACTAAACTGTTCCAAGATACTTCTCCCAGCAGAGTGTTTCTGTAGCACAGCTGGCACTCGCTGTGCTGCCCCATGGATTTGGGGATGTTTGGGAAAGCTGCAGGGAAGCTTCCTGCTCTTCTGTTTGTCCAGGGGATTTGGTGCACGGAGTCTGTAAGGGATGGACCCCACGGGATGCTCAGCCTTGCTCTTGCTGATGCTTCTTTTCATCGCCAAGAGGTGACACATTAAGCTCTCAAATTCTGTGTCTCCTTCTCAGCGAGGAGATTTTTTTGGGGTTTTGTTGCAGGACTAAACCCAAACCTCCTGTGGCTCCCCAGGACCCTGGGGCCAAGCCCTGCCCTAGCAGAGGGGGGCTGTAATTGCACAGACAAGAACCAACAAGGACAAATCAAAGATAAATCCTGCTCCTGCAGTTTGATACATTTATAAACGCTTTTTTTTTTTTCCCTTGCAGCCTTTAGGACAAGTGTCTAACAGCCTATTTCTCCTTGGGTTTAGATTTTGAAGTCTGTTTCTCCCCAGGAAGTTGAATGGATGAGCAGGAGTTTGATATTATCTGCCCCTTGCTGTGGAAAATGTCAGAGGCATGCCATGACAAATGCCACTGCTCTCCTCTTTCAGAGGCAGGAGCATCAGCTGCCAGTCACACAAACTGGTGGTGTATATTACCAGGCAAGTAAAGCTGGCTTTTACCCAAATCCACATTTGTGGAAGAAAAAATGCCCGTGCATTCCTTTGTGGCAGAAATGAAAACCAAGATCAATGGCTGGCTCTTTTTAAGTCTTATGTGCAAGGTAAAACTACTCTTTCACTCTGTGATAATGTCAAGTGCAGAGAAATACACACCCAGTGAGGTCATGGCCAGTTCAGGAGAAATATGTTTAAGAATAAATCGCCTGCCTTTTCTCTCTGTGTGGGGGTAGGGAGTGGCCTTTTTGGTAATGAAAAGTGTATTAAATGGATGATTGTCATATCTGGATGAAATATCACAAAAATTAACAATTATGGGGATTTTTTTTCCTATTTATTTTTAATCGATGTGATATTTCTATTCTTAGCATCCTGGCCATTCCAGGGTTTTGGTGAAGGCAAACTACTCCTGGCTGTCTTGACATTGATTTAAATGTTGTCAGCTGCATTTTGCAGCACAGCCCCATAGTTCTCCTCGTATTTCCAGCAGTGTGAGGGTGAGATCTTCATGGATCCACTGTGGAGAAACTGGAAACCAGGAGGCACCCAGCTCTGGAGGGAAGGAGGGGGATTGCCCGGCTCAGATATCAGCCAGGAGCTGCCCACAGGTTTTGAACCTGTTTTTCAATCTGAATTCTTGTCAGGAATACCAAGAAGCCACCGTGAAGGTGCCAGTTGGGTGAGAAGCAGAACTTCCAGAGCTTTAACCACAGCAAAGAGCTGATGGAGAAGCAGGAGGTGCAGCTCCTTGCCCAACTGCCAGGCTCAGGGAAGAGCCAGCCACTGCCTTTGCCCCCTGTAGCAGAGACAACCATGCCAGTCCTGCTCTGGGCACCGTTTTCTTTAACTCCATCTGTTCCCAGAGTCAACTGAGAAAGTCAGGAGTTAATTTAGAAAAAAAAAGGAATCAAAACTTGGAACATCTACAGCTGAGGATTTCCTCAGAAAGGGTTTCTTTGCTGTGACTTTGCACCCATCCACAAT
>VZUA01017064.1:90671-120297 GCA_013401035.1 Horornis vulcanius
TTTATTTTGTGTATCCCTGCATTAAATTCAGATTTTTAAGTAATTTATCAAGATTACCATTGGGCAAGATCTCCCTTCTTTGTCCTGGAACACAGCACAACATTCCAGTTTGGGGATCCTAACACTGCTGTGAAATATGTAACAGGTGATGGCTGAAATGAGCACTCTCCTCTCTGTGTGTAGTTCTGTTCTTCCCAAGGCTGGAATTTGGATCCCTCAGGGAGGAGATTTGCCAAACTACTGTTGGCTGGGCTGTTTCTTTATTAAAATTAATTTATGGAACTGGGCGTTAGAGGAAAGGCAGTGTTTATAATCCATCCACATTTTATAACGGGCCAGCTCCACAGTCCTACTTGGAAAAGAAGTGTGGAGGAAGCTGGTGGTGCACATGATTGCATGGAATCTGTACTGGATGAAGGACAAACTGTGGTGTATCCATCTGGAGAGAAATAATCATTTGGGGTACTTTGGGAACAGGTGTCAAGCCTCCTTTTATTTAATGAAATGAAAGATGGAGTAAACACCAGATAAATGCAACATTTTCTAAATTATGAAGTATTGTATCAGCTTGAAAAAAGGCATAAAGGAAGGAAAATAAAAAGGGGAGACAGAAGAAACTTTCTGGTTTAACATTGTGGTAAAATTCAGGTTGTTGGAATGTGCAGTCAAAATAACTGGGAAAGAAGAAATCTAGGAGGTAGGAAATCAGTTGGGGAAGGAAAAGGAATTTAGGAAGCAGCAATGACTTCAGGCAGCTGTGGAAGGCAAAATGATAATAATGTGTGCACGCAGAGAGGAGCACAGGGAAGGCACCCTGGGTTAGTGCTCTGTGTGTGTGTCATGGGGAGATGGCTCTTTAATGCCACAGAGCAGGGCACCTCTGAAATATCGAGGACATTTTGTCCTGAAGGCTGGAATTTTGACAAATGCTCTGTACTTGCCAAAATCTGCTTCCAGTGAGGATCCCAGGAGTTTTGCCATTGATTTCAATGGGAGCAGATTTGGGCCGTTGCTGAGACCTCTCTAAAATTGACCCTTAGAACACAAAAGAGGCTGACAAGTTAATTTGGCCTCAGAGGTAGGCAGCCGGGATGATTAGAGCCATTCATTTAAAAGACAATATTAAAATAATTGACTACAGGGTGGCTGCACGGATGTTTGGCAAGATAATGGCCTTAGCACCGGTTATCTGTGGGCAGCACCCAAAACTGAGGTGCTAAATGTGGATCAGGAATGTCCAAAGGGCAAACATCTGGAGTGAAAAACCACCACGAAAAATAAGGGTTGAAATGCAAAGTCCTCTGCCAGGATGAAGGGCAGCCAAGGACTATTCATCAAAAAGAAGTGCTAGGTTTTAAAAGACAGTGAATAGAGCACACGAAATTAGAGTGCAGCACTAAGGGGACCCTTTCTCTCCTGGTTTCAGTTATTCCATAGCAATTAATTGGGTGGATATTTGAGGACAGAAGTTAGAATACACTTTAGTTGACAGCAAACATTTCTCATCCCAGATGCAAAGCAATAATTTTACTTTTCCTTGCATCTTTGGGAGTTTTTGCACTTCTCCAAATCCCTCCTTTATCCTCTTGTGATAGGGTTTTAGAGGACATCAGAGGCTCAGTTTCTTTTGTTAAGTGGTGACATTTGGGGACAGGAATGTGCAAAGACACTCCCAAGCCTGCAAAAGTGCACTGGGTTTGTGTAACCCTGTTACTGTTCAGGGAGAATATTGCACTGATCTCTACCTGTCAGATTTCCTCTAAAGACATAATACCCTTCATGGAAAATAGCTAGGTATGATTTGCCAGTACAGCAGGAAACGTTGTTTAGAAACATCTGAATCCAGGTGTTTAATTTAGCTTTCATCTGGGGTCCACTAATGGACATGTTGCTAAATAGAGCATTTTACATTTCACTGCAAACCACCCTGTGCTGCTGGGAACTTTTCAGGGCTGATTGGCACTAATGCCCACCAGCATGAAAGGGCTCTGGAGAAAATTATGCTCTTCCTGACATGAGATGAGGGGTGTAAAACTGTGTCAGGAAGTGCTTCCATCACACCCTTAATGCAGAAGGGATTTGAGGACAGCAGAGTGAATTTTGGGGTTCACTGAGAACCAAGCCAGGGTGGAATGAACTGAAACACCAAAAAGCTGTTCAGTCCAAGTCAAGGGGAATTTCAGACCTCTTGTTCCTCAGATATCTACCTTTGGTTTATTATAGATCCTTATTTGATATTACATATTTCATATCCTCACCCCAACCCAAATATAGTGAAATTTGCAATGCAAAGGAGGTCATTGTGTTACTACAAATGAAAAAATCGCTACTGCATTTGTTAGACTTAATCTATGATCTCATCTACAATATTTTATTCATAAATCCATATCTGCAAATCTAAAGTTAGTATCCACATAAAGTATTATAATAAACACCTATACAGAAATATTGGAGGATAAAGAGGTGAAATAAATCTTTCCACTGCTATTCTGAATTTAAAAAAAAAAAAAAGTTCAATCAGCTCTTGTAATTCGATGTCTTGGCAGTGAGATGAACAACAAATTTGAAGGACTTGATGCATTTCAATGGAGATGCAGGAAGTTTGGGTATGAGGAAGGAGGCTTCTGACTATGAGTCAGTATTGCCATCCTTGAGCACTCTGAGATTCTGATTTAACATTAAAGAAAATATCTGCAACTTCTCTTTTAATAAAGAATAAAAAGAAGTAGATGATGCTATTTGACTAATAGGTTTTGTCACACCAGGGTTACATTTCACTCTCCCTCTCACCTTCCTGTGGTATTATCCAAATGCCAATATCCTTCCCTCATTCTGAAGGAATTGCTCTCAGTATTGGACAGTGAAGAAGAAAACAGCTGAAAATTTGTCAGATAAGTGCTCTTGCCAGACAGCTGATAAAATTGAAGACTGATAGGGAAATGTGAAGATTTCAACCAGGAAAAAATGCTTGAAAAACCCTGAAAGACAGAGAAGGGGCAGAGCAGGGGCCATGGATTATTTGTCACAGGGAACGTTTGTGCTGTTGGGAAGGGGTTGACGTGGTCCAGGATGAATCCCTGCTGCTCTAGTCCCCAGGGCACTGGAGCTGTGGTGACAAGGCTGTGCCCTGGTCTAGAAGGTGAATGACACGTGTATGATGACTTCACAGGCATTTTGTGTCAGCACTATAGCAAGAACTTCTTATTTTGCTAAGAATCGGTGTCTAAATACCACAGGAATTTTGGTTCTTCACAGCATTTGATGAGTGTTTAGCGCTGACTTGTATGTGCAAAGATTATGCCTTATCAGACATCCTAAGCATTTGGAAACTAGTTAAACCTAATATTTTAAAATGAATATAGCTCTAAACAGTTTTCTCTGACCTACTAAAAATCATTGTAGTTATAAAACCCTAAGTGAGCAAGATTATGCTGTACTCCCACGACCCCAAGACTTCACAGAAAAGCTTCAGCTAAAGTCCCAAAAGCTGAGCAAAGCTCTTGGGCTAAACTAGTCATAGGTAGCAATTTTTAAATTTTGGTTAGACCAGTAAGTCCTTTAAAGTGTGATCCCAAGTGAATTTGGGAGCAGTGGCAAGATTGGGATCACAACTTCTGCTTGCCATGCACCAGGATGACCCCAGGTTAAAAGATAACATTAGTGCAGGGTCAACCCAAGTTAATAATACACATGTGGGGGCAAAATATGGATTTTTGCTCATGGAATTGCAAATACCTTGTGTATTGCTTGCATATTCCAATGTATTTCCCATGTATGTGCCTATGTGTATAGATAAATATGTGAACAATGATGGAATCCGTATGAATAGTGAAGCATTTTAAGAGCAATGAAATAGTTTAAATATTGCTCAAGAATATTTTTGAGAGGTTCCATAGCTGATGAACAAGGCAGTTTTCCCTTCCCCCCAGCTCTTTCCCAACAGAAACCTTCGGAATGCAATGCATTTATTCCAAAATCAAATTTGCAGCTCGCTAAACTTTTTGTGTGTGTTCAGAATGCACCCACAGAATGAATTTATCAGAAATAATTAGTGTTTTTATAGCCGGTGCTGATTGCTGCAGCATCACATTCCAATGCTGGTTTGTATAATTGCAAATCATTTCCTAGAGGTGTCACACAAAAGCAGAAGATGTCTTTTGGAGTAGTGTAGTGCCCATGGAATATAAGATTAACACTTGTATAGTACAAGAAGACATGTAAAGACTCACTATCTTTTTTTTTTTCCTTTCTAACCTTGTTGATGTCATGAATATCAATTTACATCTTTCTTTTTTTTGAGATAATTTAACACTCCATTTAGTCATCCTTGGTAATGCAAATCATATCAATTCCGCTGCCAGACTACAAGGTGATCTCCATTGTATCCCTTGGAAATGAGAGATCCATTTTTCTTCGTTTATTTTTATTAAAAGAAAAATCCTCCTTTTTAAGCCTTTTGATAAGAAACAATTGAGAATTCCAGGAATTTTAATCAGGGAGCAAAGTCATAACCACCCAAAAGTATTACCCTTTCCTCCTCAGTTATTCTGTCTGCCTCCTCTCCCTCCTTCCCGCTCAGCCCATTTGCATAACGTGATTAAGAGAGCAGTAATAATTACAGCAGGCACATGAGGGATGCACAGCCTTGCACGCTCCTTGCAGGAGGCAGCAATGCTGCCCTGCACATTTTCCAGACATGTGAAACAGCCCCCGGGGTCCTGGCTCTGTCCCAGCTCCACCTGCAAGGCTCCTCCCTGTTGGAATGATGGAAACTTGGATTTGGGGATTTAGTACATAGTAACACATGTGAGTCAAGATGGAGGATTTGGGGTGTTGTCTGGGTCCTTCTTCTTCACCTCATTCTTCCTTCTTCTTCATGGGTTTTGGTGGTTTGCTGTAATTGGGTGGAAAAGATCCACATTGAGGGCCTTGGGTAGTCATTGTTGGGTCAAAAACATAAATAACAGAGGTGTCACCTTGTTATTGGCTAATTATCACTTCAATAACCTTGGAAAGAGTCAGAAGCATCCATTTTACCCGTTTCTCTAACTTGCTAGTTAGCTGTTGAGTCTGTAAATAGATAAGAGATAACCAACATCCAAGTCTGAACAGGAAACCTGAAACATGCATTTCCCGTGTATTGTTCATCCTGACCTTGGCAAGGAAAAGAAAAAGAAGCCAGAGCTGCCACACCCCTCCCTGGAGCTGGGGTCACTCCAGGCCCTCTCCCAGCCCCACGGAGCTCCTGCTCTCCCAGGTCACCCTGAGACCCCACAAAGGTGCTGATCTCCTCCAAGGCAGTGGTCCCCTCACTGTTTTGCCCTCCTGAACCACAGCCCCTCCTAATACGAAGTCACAACATTCTGAACACTGTAAGGAAAGAAATTTTCCATGTAGAAATCAGTGGGCAAAGATTTAAAAGCCTTTGCAGAACATTTTATTTTTCTATTATTTTGGTTGCTATTGTGGTTTTTGTTATCACAGCTTGAGTTGCAGACATTTTGTGTGCTCATGTGGATTCTGTCCATGCCTCAGCTTTGCCCTACCATTAAAGGCTACTGAGGTAAACATCATCTTAGAATGAGGAAATTCAGTACGGAATTTCAATATTGTGTTAGGGATCTGTTAACCAGCACCAGTTCACCCAATAATCACCATTACTCAAAGCCTCTGGGGTCCTTTCCAGCCTCACGGGGTCTCCATGAAGGGGGCAGTGTCCAGGCAGGGATTGTTAATCAAAGCACCAGAATAAACCTCTCCTGCAGCAGGAGAGCAGCACCTGATCAGCGCCTTCCCATCCTGCTGGATATACACCCGTTTAGATTAAAGATGAAAATACATATTGTCTCTTTATTCTTATTTTCATTACACAAATGCAAAAATAAGAGCTGAACACATGCTGTAAAAGAGGAAAAACCTCAAGGACTTGCACCTTTATGGCATAAATCAGATAAAAATATATTCAGCGTTTGAGAGGGGAGAGGAAATCATATTTATGAGAAAGTAAGTGGTTTTCCTATGGTGTATATCCAGGTGCAAAAAAGAACCACAAAACCATTTGATGGTGTCTTTGAGCCAAATACAGGTAATGCTGGGTTTTTTTCCTTCTAGAAAAGATTATCTGTTTGGGTTGTTCTGGGATGGGTTTGCAGCCAGCTACAGATAAGCACTGACACATACGGTATCTGATAACATTGATGTTTCTGCCCGGCACACAAAGCCTGCTGTTGCAGAGTGGAAAGGTGCTGCAAACACTCGTGAAAACAAACAGAAACACCCTGAAGGAAAGCAGAGCACGTCAGAGCTGAGTCACAGATGAAAAACCTTCCTCTGCTTCTGCAGGAAAACCTGGAGGAGATGGGCCCCAGGGACCACCCAAAAACCCTGCCATGATCAGCCCCCAGCGATGTTGGGGATGAGGATGGGCTGGTCCAGGCTGCACAGACTGCCCGGGCTCTTGAGCAGCTCACCAGGGCTGGAGGGAGGAGGAGAAGGAGGAGGAAGAAGAGGAAGAGGAGGAGGAAAGCAAGGCCAAAGATCTATTGCATAAAACATATCGGCTTCTTGGATTCTTATGGTGAATCCTGGGGGTTCTTTTGATGCAAATCAGTCAATGATTTCTTCTTCAAAGTATCTTCTGCGAGTTTTTTTTTTGTTAATTCTTCAGCAGTTCAGTGGTTGAGCACTATTTTGCATAAAGACAGGTCAGCTCAGTCTGCTGAATGAAAGGCTCACAATGGAAATGCCTTTCCAGGAGGATGAATGTCCTTTGATTCCCGTGTGTCTCACTGAGGAGGTCATTGTGAAGAGCTGCACATCCAGAGGTTTCCCTTGGAAGAAAGGGAAGGTTTATGGAGACAGGTGTGGAAGCACAGACCTGGACAAGCAGTGGAGGGTGCAGAGAGGGGAGGCAGTTCCCTTCCCCTTCTCCTGCAAAGAGAACTCTTTCCATGGCTTCACACAGAAGTAGCATGTGCAAAGGCATCCATATAATTGATAATTAATTACAATTAAGAAGAAATTTAAAATCTAATTGCATACTGAAATGTTATTAAAGGTATTTTTCTTGGTCCATTTCTTGGGGGTTAATTTGGGGACACCTTTCTGACAAATCCTCTGCAGAAAGCTTTTGCTTTTAAAATATAACTGCACTGGTGATTTCTGATTTCACTCAGGAGGAAATGCCTGAGAAATTTTCAGTCTAGAGGAAAATGCACCAAAAATGTTCTTTTAAAATTCTTGTTTCCATGGTTTAAAAGCTGTAATTATTTTAAATGCTTAATGGTAGCTGAGTATCTATACTGGTGACTGTTCACTTCTGTTTGCCCTGTAAATTTATCCTATTAGCACACGTGTGTGAGTGTGTGCATTTATGTATATTTAAAACACATATGGTATGGAAAAAATATATATTTATCCATTAGAAGTTACTTGTTCTTCCATCTTTTCAAGTGTCTTGCTGCCAGCTGCCAGTATCAAAGGAAGTGAACAGCTGAAACATTGCAACACTCTAATTTTATGTCTATTGGGCACTGCTGCTCTGCTGTATATTTTCTAAAAGAGTTTATTGTCCACTGGGGCTCTTTTAAGGGGAGGCTTGGCTACTGGGGACCTTAAAAGTGATGAAACTCAAATGCAAATCCATTCACCTTTTCTTCCATGCAGTAAATTCTAGTACCTGCACTCTGAAATGCAGAAGATAACTGTTGCAGTACCCTGTTTTTTAATCTAATGTTGACCCTTTTGGGCTAATGTAGTTATGTTTACTGTGTCCAAATGTGATGCAAATCTCAGGATACAGAAATCACTGAAAGACAGTTGTTTGTTCCTGGTAGAGGTGGATTTAACATCCTTGGTCACTGCTGAGCTGGTAATATTGCTTTCATTTCATCTTTGCTAGAGGGCCCATTCCTGAATAATGATGATGTCCCTGAGTTTGAAAACACAGCTATGGGAGAGGAGGTGCTGGTAAGAAAAAGTGAGGATGGGTGTGAAGCACTGAGGTGGAGAAAATGTTTCTTCATCAGATCAGCAGAGTAACAGATGTGTTTCTGCTCTGTCTTTTGACTCCTCATGACTCATCTCTACAGTCAGGAATCAACATTGCATCCTCAAGAAGAGATTGAGTCCTTGACTCAGAAATTCCTGTAACAGTCTGTGCCTAGCTCTGAGCATGTGCTCAGCTCTTAGCCTGCCCTCACTGCTGCAGGGGTGGCAGAAATAATCATCTGTGATGCTCAGTTTTGTTGGGAAAAGCTTCCTTCCATCCAAGGGATTTGCATAATCGATTCCTGGGGCCACATTTTCAGCTCCAACAACATTAGGAAAAACTTCATTAATAACAGAGCTCATCTGTGTTTATGGTGCTTGGTGGGACCATCCCCATCAAGGGTGGTCCATATGATGCCTTGGGAAGGCTGAGCTGGATCAGAGACTGGACAGAGTTGGAGAATAAAGTAGATATTTATTGAAAGACCTTTAGGGTACACCTTGGGCAGGACAAGAGCCTGGCCAGGGCTACACCCAAGGCAGACCCAAAATGGTCACAAAGAAATGGCTGAATGGTCATGAGATCTTACATTTTTATAAGTTTTGGTCCATTTGCACCGTGGGGTTGAATTGTCCCATCCCAGCTCCAGGCTGTCAGGTCCCATCCTTCTTGTTCCTCCCTCCAGCCCCCCTTGGTTGTGCTTTGGGGCTGAAAGTTGTCCTTGGTGTGCAGCAGGAGAAGGATTTGTTTTGTGTCCCTGCTGTGTGCAGAGCTGAGTGACCCTGGGGGTGAGCTCAGAGCTGCACCCTGGGCAGCACAGAGCCTGCAACACAGGAAAGATGAAACTTGAGGCATCACATAGGCTCAGGCAAGATGAGCTGGAAGACAGTAACACCTGATCAGCTCTTTTTAGGTGTGTTTTGCAAATGGTTTTTCCTCTCTTGCATCACCTCAGTGATGCCTTTAATAACGATCCTCATCACAAGCAACCTTTTTTGCACAGTCATGGGGATGTGCTGAGGCAAGCAAAACACTGTCTATTGACATGAAGAGCTGTTCTTTTCATAACAGGGAGCTGCAAGTGGAGACTTGATGCTTCATAAAATTCTGACATCCTGAAAAGGGAGTCCTAGGTCTGTTTTATACGCTGTAGTAAAGGTGATCTTTGGAAACTGCTTGTTGAATAACTCCGCAGTCTGCTGTACATCATTTTTATTGATGATAAGGAAGATGTCATCACTATGGCTTGCCTTGGAGAGGAGCATGGAGAGGCATTGAGTTGGTTGAAAATATGATATTCCATGTTAAAGACCTCAGTGCCTATTGTGGGAAGAAAATGCTCCCACTGGGTGCATTGGCTACAGGGTTTATCAACATCTCCCAATGCTGCCCAGCCCAGTGGCACAGAGCTCTGCAGCTTCCAGGAGGTCCTTGGCTCCTGTGTGAAGGATTCCTGTTCCTCAGTGCCATTTGGTGGTAGCTTGTGTGAATTACTGATTTCTCTTCACAGCCCAGCCACAGGGATGGACCTGAGCAGGTCTTTGACCTTCAAGCTCAGAATCACACCCCTGCCTGCTAAATACGGTCAGGGTGGGTTTTATGGACTGTTAGGGAAGAATGATTGGCTTTATGAGTGGAGCAGGATCTCTCTCCTCTGCTGTGTGTGCTGGATCATAAAGGGGACACTGATCTCATGGGGGATTTACATGGGCAACTGCTCACTGTGCTGCTGAGACCAGAAAACCATCCCAGGATATTCTGAGAAGCAGTTTACAGATTAAATCATAGAGCATGCACTGCTACAAGAGGTCTTTGCAAATGGTCTCTCTGCTACATCAGCTTGTGTCCATTGAAATCACACAAAACAATTAAATATGAATCACTGTTAAAGCAAATGCCTGCTTTCCCCTTCGTATGGGCCCTTAAACTTTTTATAGAGCATTTTCTCCTGGAGTTTTCCACCTTCAGAAGTATTCTTTTAGCCCTGGGAATGAGGGATGTGCATACATACCAGATTTGCTGTGTTTCTATAGATCTCTGGGGTCGCAACCTCAGTACCAAGGCTTGAACACAGCTGGTTTATGCTTAGGAAAGGAATTGTGAGGCAACATCATCTGAAGCTAGGAAAATAAGGACTTAATGACTCCACAGATCATCATTCTGTCTTATTATTGAGTACTAGGGCTCATGACTGAGATTTCAGTATATCCCACAGTCTTGTATTTTCTATACATTTAAATCCTGTACATTTTCTCCCTTTAGATAATATGTGATAGAGGCACCCCAGAGACTGGGGCCTTTGAGAATCTCCTGTTAGAGGGCAGCTGCCCCAGCCTTCCTGCTAAGACATTCAGGTGTTTTTCATCTCTTCTTTCAGGGACCTCTGCAGAGAGGGAACCCTTGAATCCTGAGAACCCACAGTGTTTGCTGTACCTGTGTTTCATTTCACAGCGAGCACTTTCTCAAGGCATTTGCTTCCAGAGGCATTTTCCTCCTTTTGTGGTTTTGATGGATCTTCAGCTTTCCCCATCCATTACTGAAAACAGGAATTAACCTTGACTTGAAGATTCATAGTCCAGTCATTACATCTCCACAGCTGAGAGATCAGTCTTGTGTGAGCAGGGGAAAGCAGCTGCTCCAAACACATCCCAAAGCATGGTAGCTCTTCCTGTACCTGCTGCCACTCCCTGCCAAAATAGATTGATTGACATGTGCCCTATATGCCTGCACCTTCCAACAAGAGGAAACTGGATATGGTAATTCATGAGATTTGAGTTCTCTCTGTGCCGTCTGCTTTGGGGTCTCTCGGTCTGGCCACCGGTGCCCACCGTGTCACAAGGTCAGAGAAGACAGAGGAAATTCAAAATTCCATAGAATCATGGAAAGGTTTGGCTTGGAAGGAAACTTAAATCTCACCTAGTCCAAACTCCTGCCACGGCTGGCACATTTTCCGCCATCCCAGGGTGCTCCAAGCCCTGTCCAGCCTGGCCTTGGACACTTCCAGGGATGGGTCAGCCACAGCTTCTCTGAGCAACCAGTGCCTCATCAACCTCCCACTGAAGAATTTCTTCCCAATATCCAATCTAACCCTGGCCTCCTTCAGTTTAAAGTGATTACTAAAATCTGGAGAGACAGCAATTACCACTTGTGTGGGACACCAAGGATATCTTGAGACCCAGCATGTGAGAACCTCAGCTAGGCAGTGTTCCCCAAAAACAGGAGTCATTCCCCACATTGGGAAGAGAGGATGTCCCATGTCAGCGTAGCAGGAGCCTCCTCTGAGCTGCTGACAGAGCTGCTGCCTCTGAAGGGCTGGGCAGAGCTGCCACAGAGGCTGCATGCTGCTGTCAGCAGCCATTAAAAACATTAAAAAGGTGAAAACTTCTGGCAGCACTTAGCAAGTCCCCGGTTATCTGCTCGGTGTGCAAGGAGACCTGCGTGTCACATTTTATAGCGGTGCATGCACCAGAAGCACATTTAATGTGCTGCACAGAAAGCTTATTAAACACTCTGCATTTAATAAACGTGTGTGTGTGTGAGTGTGGATGCTCAGCACTTGGCCATGCGAGGAGCAGCCTTTTTTTTTGCAAATGAGGCCACCTGTTCCTCCTTCCCTGATTTGACAGGTTTTAGTCTCTCTTCCCTGCGAGTGGGCGGACAGTTGGATTTGATTTACTGGATACTCTCCTCTGGTGTGATTGTAGCATAATTATATCGATAATCAGCTCAGTTTGTGGTCAAAATGTTCTCCAACACGCACACACACACTCAAATCTCAGATCCTACAATGCCTGGAAAACCTGTGCCGCTTTCTGTTTCACAAAGGTTTGGTTATGTGATAAATATAGATTGATTTCTGAGGGCTCGTAGCTGTTACTCAATCGACCAAGGGTGTGTGGTAGACAATAAAATTTACAGTTATGCTTTGTAGGTATTTCATCAGGTGAGACTGGTCCTTGTTAGAAGAGTGTAAAAAATTGGACAATCGATTTTTTTTTTTTTTTTTGCACTTATTTTGATGTGCGGGTTCACCTGGAAAATGGGAAAGAGACTAAAACTGTGGAAGGGAGGTTCATGCTACGCAAGAAAAATATATACATTTTTCCACCAAAAAGATGGATCAAAATCATTCTGGAGAACACAGAGTTTTTCACTCATCTGAAAGCAAAAATTGTTCTATTTGTTTAGGCTTTGTCTGTTTTTGCTATTTTTGAGCTTCAAGAAAGTATAAAGGCAGATATAATTAGAAACATCCTTTCATTTTTAATAAGTGTCATTGAAAATACTTTTTAAGGGTTGTGGCTTTTTTTAGATAGAGTTATTTTTCAGTTTTATTATTTTTAAATGGTTGCTACATTGGATGCACACTCGTGGATTACCAATTGAGCAAGTATTTTACCATGGGAAAAAAGTTGTTCCAAGCACTTGGGCTGGCTTTGAAATTCACACAGTACTTTGCCATTAATGTCTCATAAATTATAACTAAAGACAACCCCAGTGCTTAAATGCATTGGAGATGAGGGGTCTGGAATGGGTGTGTGCTGGACTGGTTAAACCCTTAACCCAAGCCAAAAGCAAACACAGGAATGAGCTGGGATTGGAGCTGAGCAGCTGGAGAGGTGTGGAGTGGTACCACCCACAGAGTGGCACCAGGAACTGGCACTTAGAAGGTTTTTTCTGCACTTCTCACCCCTTCAGCTGCTCCAGCAGTGGCCTGTGGATGAAGGTGAGGGTGAGTGGTGCTTTCTGGAGAAGCTCCTAGGCAGGGGTAACCTGGCCCAGTCCCCACCAGAAGTGTCCCTTGTCACCCTGCAGGCACAGCCAGACCTACCAGCTGTCAGCAGAGGAGCGTTTCCTACCTCCTCCATGTGCTCAGATTTGGGACACACCTTTGAACCTCCAGCAATGCTTGTACAAAACTTTTCAGTTGAATTTTTTTTTTTATTTTCCAAGCCAGCAAAGCCATTCCTGCTGAATGCTGAATACTCAAATCAAGGCACCCACACTGGGCCTGTCCTGGATAAACAGGACTGTAGGACTGGAGCCTTCCAGCATGAGTGAAAGCAAACAGATCCTCTCCAACCTGTGCATGCAGAGTAACTTCATCAGCACTGATGGTTTCCCAGTGGATGATGCTATTTCTCTGTCTCTCCCACTGCTCCTAAAGTCCTTGCTTGGGTTTAAGAACACCAAGCTGTGCAGAGCCACGTGTGCAGATGCCCAAGGTTCCCCCGCTCTCAGTGTGACTCACACCACTCTGCAAGGCCATGACAGAGAAGTGGTTTGTTCATTACTGACACACACAAAAAAAAAAAAAGGGGAGAATCACTAAACCTTAATTAATTGTAGCAAAGGCTCCCTCTGCCTTCAGCTCCACAGTTCTCTCCTTGAGGAGAGAAGGCAGCACAGGAGGGGATGTTTTTCTCACCAAGAAATTCCTCATGAGATTCCTGGGCTCACACTCACAGCCTGGCAGATCTGGAGCCAAGGCAAGACACAATTGCCTTGATTTTGGGGGAGCTGAAATGAATGACCAGATGTAAAAAGGAGCAGAAGGAAACAACACTGAACAATGTCATTTGGTTTAGTGGCTGGCCAAAGCCAGGCTGGCAGAAGATGCTCCAGAGAAAATTGTGACATTGCTCTGTCCTGTGGCAAGGTGTGGCGAATCAGTCCTCAGCAAATTCCTTGTGCAGTGCCTTGGATTTGAAAATATTTAATACAGAAAGGAAATCCTGGCTGGCTGGGGTTTATCGTGTCTTTCTACCCTGGTCCTTCCTGCTTCCCAGGTCCCAAAACACCTCTCTGGGTGAGGAGATGGCAGCGATGTCTGTGACACCTCTGGGGCCTCTCATCACCTCCCAGAACATTTCCAGTAAATAAGGCAGGACCAAGGTGGTTTGCCAAAGTGGAAAATTTAATTTTATTGTTGACTACACTGAAACCTGGATGTTATAGAGCTCGAGTTTTGCCTCTGTGTTCTTCCTCTTGAAGGTAATTGTAAGTTGTGCATCACAGTCTACCTGCAAACACCACGAACAATAACAAACCTGACACCTGCAAAATTAAGGTCCTTCCTGGCACCATCCTGTATGGGATCACACAATGGGTAGGACAGAGGAATAATTCATCAGAGCACCAGGAAAAACTAATTTCTTTATATACATGCTGGAGGGAAAAGGTAGAAAGGAAACTTGACAGGGAGGAATATCTAGTACCTTGCTGCAAGTGATCTTAAAAATCACACATCTTTAATAATATAGGAACCCATTTCATATCGATTTTCTGGCAGTTGTGCATTCTTAAATAGGCCAAGCAAAATTATGATATTTGTTTTGCTTTGTGAGCAGAAAAGTTCAATCATTTCAGTTCAAATTAAAAAAATAAAAGGCAACAACCCCAGAAGAATTATTCCCCCAGCCACAAGAATGAAAACTTCTCAAGATCTTAAAAACATCTTTAAATAAAATGCATTGAGAAAGACAATAGTTCAAATAAGCTCAATCCTTTTTACATATAAAGAGCTAGAAACTATTTACAGAGACAAATTCTTCTGATTTGATGTCACCATTTTTGTGGGGAGAGGACCAAAACTCATCAGAGTCTAGTTATCAGCCAGGTCTTCAATTAGTGTTTTGTTATTCTAAAAATAATGGAAAACTCTAGAAAGGCTGGAGACTCTTCAGTGCCTGCATGCGAGTGTGTTCATGTGGGTGTTTAATAGGGATAGGTCTTCATCTTTAAAATTCATATTTGAGTAGAAATTTAACCAGACCTTTGGCTTCTTCATGCTGTGAAAATGGAAAATGTTAACATTTTGCTGGTAAAACGTGTGCATTCAAAGCAGAACATGGCCTTTAAAATCCCTTGGGAACCTTGTTTGATCATTTTCTCCCTGATAATGTTTTTGTTGCTCTTGCATGGCTTTCTTTTTGTTGTTTCCTTACTTTGTGATTTTTATCTATTCACTAAACAAATTGTTTTATCTATTTTATGAACCTGTGCCAGAGAATTTATTTATTAAGATAATTGGTCCAGAGACAAAGAAAGATCAGGAGATTTCCCCTCTAGAAAATTGAACTTTAGTTTAGGGAAAATGTGGAAAGGAACGAGCTTCTTTCTGTTTTTAATTCTGTGTGAAGTAGAGGAGGGCACCAATTCTTGTCCCCTCCCGCCTTGCTGCTGTGTGACCCTTCCTTTGAAAATCCAACTGTTGCACTGCAGAGTCTGCAGTGATTGATGGGGATGGTTAAACTACAAGAGCAGATCAGATCCGTGGTCCCCCCTGCACCATCTGATCACAGCAGCAATAAATGAATGGCTCAGAGTGTTTGCTTCACTTCTCATATGGAAGGATAACTGCATTCTTCACATGAGGTTCACCCATCACTGGTGGCTTCTGCTGGAGATGACCAATTGTATCCCAGTTTCAGGTGGTGAGGCCTTGGAGAGCTGATTTTTTTAAAAAATAAGGGCAGATTCTTTCAGGTTTTTTCTAGGCTGTTCCACTTGAAATGTTATTTCTGCATCTGAGACTGCTGGGCATTGATATCCACTAGACATAGTCCAGCCTGAGATGAGAACTCAGGACAAAACCTACTTGTAGCTCCAACACTTAGCTCCCATCTCTAAAGTACAGCTGGAAGCACCTTTCACTGCAACCTTCCCTTTCTCCTTCCTGTAGACATTGCAGCTGTTATCATCCTCCCTAAGAAGGGCCTGTCTCACATGCAGTACCATGTGAAGTGTAGTATCTCAGCATCTCAGCACAGTAGAACCAGTGGAGAAAAAAGAAAATAAAAAAAAAAGAGCTGCAGAACTGAAATGTTTTCCTGTCTCTTGTTCTAGACTGTTCTGGTGTCACTGTTGTGTTATGTGTAAAGAGAATTGAAAGAACAGGCCGTGGGAAACTTTTCCTTGGTAAAGTTCCCCAGCAGTGAACAAAATGCCAAGAGAAATATCCATGCTCTGAGCTTCGTATTAAAGAGGGGGCTATTTTTAGAAGTTTTACCCAGAAAGCACAAACTTCCAGCAGCACAGTGGTGCACCAGTGAGCTGACTGTGTGCTTTGGAAAGCCCTCCTCATGGTGAGTGCAGACAAACGTGTCCCTGCTGAACCTCTGTGCTCAGCCAAAGCCTCTGCAGCTGGAGTCAGGCAGCAGTGAGCAGCTCCTTTCTGCTTGCAGACCGTGCATGGTGCTAAAGAAACTGTGGGCTCTCTGAAGAAAACATATGGGGATGTTCTCCTGTCTGGTGATCATGCTAATTTTTCCAATTACATTGTTTTTTTGACTCAGTGTTTGCCAGCTTTCCCCCAGCAGCGGTGCCAGGCCCTGGCACGAGGCAGCCCCAGGGGCTGTGACACTGAGGGTGACAAGATGCTTCTCTCAGCACAGCCCAGATGGAGAAACTTGAGTTTTCCCCAGCAAAGCACAACAGCAGCTCAAGGAAAACCCAGGCCACAGCACCTCTGTGTGTGCTGGGCTCTGGTTGCATTCAGAAGTTCAGATATAGAAGTTATAAACCAACATTTGGGGTTCTGCAGCTGGGATGCAGACGGGGCAGGAAAGTTGAGATTTTGGGGAAAGCAACAGCAAGCAGGAGGTAGCAAAGCTGGGAATGTGGATCCTGCACCGACCAACAGCAAAATGATGAAAACTAGAGAAAAAAGGAGAAAAAGTAGAAACATCCAGGGGTGTGTTTGACCACACAGGATCCACTTAAACCAACCTCCTTTGGTCAAGTAGGAGCCAATCCCTCTGCTCATCTGGTGAAAAACAGCCTGGCATTTAGCAGATGTTGGGTCCATGAACTCTAAGAGCTACTGACTATTTCAAAATTTGTTTGTCTTCAGATCCATATTTATGGAGCCAGCACTAACCTAGCAAGCTTCCCTAGCAAGAAGTAGATTGTAATTAAAAAAAAAAAAATTCTTTACTGATAAATTAAACCAGACTTCAAAGCGATTTTGGCAAAAGATAGATGAGGATTTTTGTACATTGCTGTTACGTTAGTTAGAGGGTGTGATTTTTTTTTCTTTTTTTTTTTCACATTCTTACATGTCAGAGCTGGGCTAGCAAAAATTCAAATATAGACCAAGTTTAAGAAAGCAAGCTTTATTTTACCATTACTCCTCAGGCAGGGAGTATGGCACATAGAAGAGCATTTCATTTCCATGAGCAGCACATGAACTAAAACATCCATTTCCTTTTCATGCTCAGAAATAGTAATAGTGTCTGGAGAAAGGAGATGACAATTTATTTTGAACACCAGTCATTGCAGGATGGTTATAGCAGAGTTAAGGCTGGTCTATGGCTGTGCTGCAGCCAGCAGGTTTTAGAGTGGTAATTTTGCCTGTCTGCTTGCCTAGGGATTGTCTGCAGGTTTTTTGAAATGCATCTGCATCAAAAAAATGGTCTCAGAACAGTTTCTGGGACAGATCCTCACGCCTGCAATGCCTCCCCTCCAGCCCAGCAGTGTTCCTGTCTGGAGCAGTTACAGCACACTCTGCTCTCCCATTTGCTAACTGGGACCAGCTCAGTGTTAAATTGTTCACCCTGACTGTCCATCAGGTTTCTCTTCTTTGTTTTCACAGGTTCTGATTCAGCAAGACATTAGCATATATATGAATTCAACTGTGACTATTTCCACTGAAATATAATAACAGCAGCTATAACAATGATAATAATTATAACAATGAGATTATGATGATGGCGATGATGATGGTGATGGTGATAGTAATAATAATAATCTTTCAGCCCTTAAAGTGAAGCTTATGCTGCATTGTCCCATCCAATCCTTGCCTGAATGCTGGTGTCTGAGGCATACATTGGAGCCAAAAGCTCAATCTGAACTCCTCACTGCTCTCAATGAGCCAGGTGTTGAGTTTCTTGTTTAGCCTTGAGTCAGACAAAGCTTTCCCTGAGCTCTGCAGAAGCTTTATCAAATCTTCAGGCTCTTGTTTTAAGGTTTTTCCTTTCCTTTCCTCCTCACCATCCCGGCACATTCACCACCCACCCCATCCTGACAACCCCTGCCAGATCACTCTGCTGCTCAGTAGCTCTAAGCCACCTCTTCAGAATGAGGGGGGGGAAGAGAGAGAAAAAAGAAAGGAGACAAGGCAGAGAGATCTATCACATCAACTTTGGGAGCCCTGGGATGCTTTGCCTCTGGTTTATGATGTTTCCTTGTGTTGAAGGAGCTTTGGGCAGGGGCTCTGCTCTCCCTCCCTGGTCCATCCCACCAGGCACGCTCGCAGCAAGGAGCAGTACAAATTCCAGATGGCATCCTGCCCCCAGAGGGACTTCCAAGGCTTTTTGGGCCGTTGCTACACAAGCTGCAGCCTTAACCCCTAGCAAAGGGACTGGTTGCAAACAGAGAGAGGATCTGGAGCAATCCAGCTTTAAACAGCAGCACTGTTCAAGCAGCTGATCCACACACACAACTCGAGCGATGTGTGCTCTAAAAAGGCATCCAATAAAAAATACACTTCAGTGACTTCATGCTTTTGTCTGAGCAAATTAAAAATCACTAAAAAGCAAAGCCCAATTCAACTTAGAAAAATATAAACTGACCTAGAAGGAGAGGGGACAGAAGAGATGCTGAAGGGAGACTTTGTTCAGTTGTATCAGGAACCTGACCAGCAGGAGAGGTTCCTACAGAGATGTGGGTGACCTTGGCCAAGTCTCTCTGCTTTTTGCTGGGCTTATGTTTTATCTGAACTGTCTTAGGTATTCAGGCTGCAAACTCCTCCCAGCTGGGACCATCACTGCAGATTCACATGATGCCAAGCAGGAATGGTCCTGAGTGATTCTGCATTTCTGGGCACTAGGTAGAAAATAGCTGAAAGGGTCTGGGGTTAATGCGTGAAGATCAGGCATTACAGTGGATGTGAAAGGAGAATACAGCCTGCACTGGATTTTTCTCCCCAGAAGTCTTATTTATTTACTTTTTACATCTGCAAGGAGTCCTAACCACAGCTGAAAACCAGTCACTTCTGTGCAAAAATGAAGTAGCTATTTTTGCAGCACACAGTAGTTTTGGACAGGATATGAAGAATATTACATCTGATTGAAAGCATAGCAGCAGCAGAGGTGGGCAGGATATAATTATTACCCAAATTGTGGTTTGGCCAGGACAGCAATAACATCCAGTGGGAAATGTCATGAGGTTGTCGATTCCTTTCAGTGTCCAGCACAAGTCTCTGACAGGGCCTCCAGAGGTGGGACCTGCCCCAGCATGGATCATTCTCCATCCAAGGACAAGTGTCACCAACTCAATTGCGCTGCAATACTTTCTGTTTTGTTTAATACCTTCCTTCTCCCAAGCTGTATAAAGCCAAACCTATTTGTTTGCAAAAGCTGCGGCCCAAAACACTGTGGTTGCAGTGGGGGAAGCCGGGACATCCTTAAAAGCATGGAACAAGTGTGGGGTTTGAATCCACTCCTGTTCCCTGGGTTGGAAACAGGCTCCCTGGATTAGGCAAGAGAGGTGAGTGGTAGGGATGAGCATGAATTAATTTTAAAAAGTGCCTCACGGGCAGTGCCTCTGTGCTGGGACAAGAGGAACTCAGCAGCTATTTGGGGCTTAGTTAGGGGATCTTGCTTTAGTCAAAGAACCAGTCCCGAAGCCATGAACTGTAACAGCAGCAGGATGAGTGAAGGAAATCACCAAGGGGAGGCAGAAAAAAAACAAAAAGGGAAGGAATGTACTAGATCTCAGGTTTTCACACTCCTTTCATCATACAGAGCCTGCAAGGGTAACCCACGGAGGGGCCAATGCCCTTCTCATCTCTCCCTGGGTTGCAGGGTGGTTGCTCCTTTTTTTCTCCCTCAGAGAATAAAAAGGCTCCTGCAATAAGAAATTATTCCTTGAACTTTGTAGGCTGGTTTTCATACGTGAGCCTTTAGACAGCTCATTCTTGCTGATTTCTACTTCTGGCAGTACTATTCGTGCAACCAGACTCTCTTTAGTAAGGATTGGCAAGAGTAAGCTGACAAACCTTTTGGCAATAGGGAGGGGGGGGAAAAAAGGAGCTTTTTTGCTTTTTGCTTTTTTTCCTCACTAGAAGTAATTTGTGGCTCTATATTTGAAAGCTGCTTTTTACTGAATATAAAATTACTGTAATCCCAAAATGGTCTCCAAAGTGCCACAAAGTCGTATTTAAAATGTATGTTAATCTTTACATCACAAATGGCCTTCTCATTTCCCATTTCTACAATTCCTTTTGCTTCTAAGAATTGTTTTTATTTACATCTCTATGAAAACAGAATCAATTCCCCCAAACACACAGTTGCATATTCTTTGGAGTGAATATATTGATTGAAAAACCTTCTACCAGTCTTATTAATCTCAAGCAGTATTGACTAAGTACAGTTGTACGTATCAGTTGTACACGTGGAAAGCTCACAAAATAACAATATCAATAATGTTCTGCAACAGAAACAGTCATTTTATAAATAATGAATGCGCCATATTGAATTTTACAGGTATTTGGGGCACTTTTTTACTTTTAAAGGCCCCGTGTCCGGCTTTGTTGACACCAAGATAAATAAAAAATAAATCCGTTGCATTCAATGCAGTTACATTCGAGCAAGAGCCAATATAAGGGAGTCTTAGAGCAGTCGTTTGTCAAACCAGAAAGTAGGACATGGCATAAGTACCATCTGTGGAAAGTGATTCATAAGACAAGAATGCAGCATAATCAGTTAAATAAATACTACCCTGGTGTTTTCTAGTCTAAGTGGACCTTACTCCACACAAATCACAGTGCAAGGCCAAAGCAATTGCAGGGACACGTGGAATTTGTTATTCCATTGCCTTGAACTAGGAGGAATTAACTCCACTCTAAACCAGAGCAAAGCCAGAGACCTGCAATTACTCTTCTCCCCCACAAACAGGATCTCAGTTTCTGCCTGGAGAGTCTGGAGCAGGTCTTGAACAGCAACTGACCCAAAGACAGGAGGGTTTGAGATAAGAGCTCCCCCAGCCAGGGCTAATCCATATCTTGGCTGTGCTGGGCTATGTGGGCACACAACCAGCAGGGAGAGGCTGGAGGGGTTGGCTGCCTTAGCAGGGGGAGCCAGGCAGTCCCTGGGACGTGGGGCTGTGCAGAGGATTTGTGTAAGCACAGCTTGAAACCAGACCCTGCTCTCAGGGCAGGATTGGGGGATGAAGGGAGCTGCTGGTGCTTCCAGGAAGCTGTAGGGGTGTCTGAGCTCTTGGAGACAGAAGTGAGGGGAGCTGCAGAATGAAGACACCTCTCAGGCTGGTTTCCCACCTGGACTGGACCACAGTGAGCATGTCCAGCCAAGGAGATGAGAGGAGGGCAAATATAAAAGCAGTGCTCAAATATCATCTGGCAAATAAATAGGGTGACTTGTGGGCAAAAGCATTTCATGTACATTCTCCGATTTTTCTCTCAAGGCTGGGTTTTGCAGGGAATTTGTTTTGTGTGTGCTCTGTTTAGGAAGAGGAGCCTGTGCTTTTCAGAATCTTGACTCTATCAGAGACATGACATCCTCCAAAACTAGAACAAAAATTGACACAATAAATACTTTAGCAATGAGTAAGACACTCAAAGTTACTTTAGAAGGTACAAGAGTGTTATGATGAAAGACATCACGTATCTTTTATTTTTTTATTCATTATACAATTATCACTTCAAGCATCAGAGGTCTTAAAGGTCATTTCTACATTAAGTGTTCAGTATCACCAAACTTGAGTGGAACAAAGCCCCTTCTCAAAAAGGGTCTGAAACATCAAGTGATCAGACCAAGAAAAAAACTAGAAGGAAAAAACACAACATGACTTGTCCCAGCAGGCAGCAAACCAAGGAACAGGCCTCAGGTCCTGTAGCTGAGAGCTGTAATTTTTCTTGCAGCCTCCACAGCCTCTTGGTTATCTTTTCTATTCAGATCTGTTCCTTCACCCTTCAGCTATTGTCATGCTCACTGTTCTGGGCTGCAGTGGACTTGATCCAGGAGGAAAATGCCCTTTAGTTATCAAGGATCAGAGGGCTATCTGGAGATTAGGTGCTTTAATTTAGTGCCCTCAAGGTTTAAATTCTAATTTCAGCGGTGCTGGGGCTTGGGTGTGCCACTGTGGACCAACTCCCTCATTTTGATCTGGTTAATCACAGCCACAGTGACTCAGGGCCAGCAAGGCTGGGACCCAGGAGAATGTGTCTCCCTCTGTATTTCTAGAACTTTTTGTTCTTGCTTGTTCCAATAATAAGAAGGGAAAAGCCTTTCTTTGGTGGCATTTTGGCATTTCTGCTGCTGTGACTCATCAGAGGTATGTAAAAACAAGAGGAAACTTTTTCAAAGTTGTTGGCACTGGAAGGAGGTAAAAGTTTATTTTAATCTAGTTGCTTACATTTTCCCCTTTCTTTTACTTTTCCATTTGTAAAAGGGAATGCAAATTACTGACACAATCTTAAACATGCAAAGATGGGCATTTAGAAAACTGCACGGAATGTACAATTCTAAATCTCTACATAAGTGCAAAGCATTAAACTCAACCAAATTCTAGTATTTGGGCACTGTCTGAAGGACAAAGGATGCTGAAAACATTACAAATGCACTAGCTTAATTTTTCAGTTTGTGATGGATTAGCTTTAACATGCATTTTAATTTGTAGTTGGATTTTATCAGCTGTAGACAAAGTTTGATAATCTCTTCTTGTTTAATTAGCACAATCCTCTTAGGAAGGAGAAAAGCACAGACAGTAGTAATTTATGTTCTCTGACAACTTCACACTGACAACCTGAAATATCTTCTGTCTTTAAAACTTACCTACATGTGGTTCTTTCAAACATCTTTGTCCTACCTTCTCTTTCTGTTGTGCATGCACTTGTAAGGGGAAAATAAAGAGAGGGAGCTTACAGTATAAAATAATTCCTCTGCATGAAGAGCCAAGAGAACGTGTAAATAGACTGCATAAATAACAGCTGGCTCCTTAGAAACCAAGAGGAACACTCAGAGAGGCTCCTCTGTTACACTGCTTGATGAGTGAATCCACTCATCAACATTGGGCCTTTAATCTGGCTGGTTTGGGGGTTTTCTTTGCATGGGTGGGAGCTGAATCAGACCCTTTGTTTCCATTTTTAACCAGCATTTGTTGTTCTGGAGAGCTGAATCCTTTATCTTGGAGCGGGGGCTGGTATTTTCTCCTGGTATAAAGTAAAGAAAGATTTCTTGCCTCTGTTGGAGTTCCACCCCACAAATCCATCCTTTTCACAGGGATGCTTTGACCTGCTGTGGGCAGGGGCTGCTGGTGGATGTCCATGGGACTGCCTTTGTCAGAAGCAGGGACTTGTAACCCCTCAATCCCTTTTGGAGGGATTTGAACCTGTACCAGGAGGTCAGCATGGACCTCCAGGAACACGAGCTGCTGTAGGGGAAGGGAATGCACAGAACCACCCCATCCCCAGAGGTGCTGGGGAGCAGGAGAGTTCCCTGAGCTCCCTCCTCCAGGCCAGCAAAGCCTTGCTGGGGCAGAGGGCAGTGACCTGTGGCTGTTCAGCTCATCCACACAGCCAGCACAGCAGTCCCTGCTGACTCCAGCCAGGCTTTGCTCTTCCACTGGGAAGAGCTCTTTGAGTTCCATGGCGTGTAAGGCCAGCAGGAGCAAGGTTGAGCTTGCTCTGTATCACACCCCTACATAGGTATAACCATAGAAACCTGACATAAATCTTTTAGTGTATATTTTACACTGCAAGGCTTTTTAGGTCAGGCTTTAAAAGGACTGAATATATTTTTTTTCACTCTTGCCTTCCTTTGACTCTGTTTTTAAAAACCAAAATCTTCCCCTCTGATTCCAGCAAGCCCTAATGGTAAATTAATGCTGTTGTAATAACTTGGGCTGTGCCTTTGGAAGTCATCAGAAGACTCTTTTATTGCAGCTGCATCCAAAAAGATCTATCCAGCTCCCAGCCCTCTGTGAGGCTCTTTTCCCATCCTTCCCTGCTAGTTTCCAAGCTGGAATAGATGAGCATTGCTCTGTACCCACGGATGGCTGGAACAGCGCTGTCAGAGGTATCATTTTCAGACTCGTGGTTTCAGTATGCTCATTCTGACCTTTAGGGGAAGCAACAGTGCCCTGACATTTAGGTTGGTTTATATCCCCTGCAATCCCTTTTCAATTAAAACTCACATCTTCAGGGCTCCCTCTGAGCACCCCACAAACATTTATGATAAATCCCCGATGAACCAGCTCTGGATGGGCTGGACTCTGCCTTCACCTGGCTTCCAGGCTGCTCTCAACATCAGAAATCCTTGATGTGACCCTCTCTGGATGCATTATTTTGCTCGTGAAAATCCCAGAGCTGCCTTAAAAAAGCTGTGGTGTTTCAGATGGAGGCAGTGTGGGAATATTCCAGCCTTCAGTGATGCAGAGCAAGAGGGCTGCTTTCCATGCTGATGAGGCCACTGGTGGTCCCCGTGGGGAGCTTGTCTCCTAATGATGTGTAAGAGTGGCTGCTGGATCAGGGAGAGGCTGGGAGCAGCCAGCCATGGAGATAACTCCATCCTCTGCCTTGCACTGCCTGCCCTGTGTCTTCGTGAGCTGCTACATCAGAAATCCTGTGCAAAAATGCACTTAATGAATTAGCTGCTAAGCCCTGCTTCCCCTGTATTATCTGGCTCACACTGATGTCTCTACCTTCTCATTTTGCCTTTGAAGTAGCTTCTTTGAGAGCTCATATTCCGTGTGCTCAGGCTCAATGGACTGGGATCACACTCCTTAAACTCCTCACCTGATTATGCTTTTCAGAATAAATAGATGCAGTTATTGTTGCATTTTCTTGCTTAATCTCAGCAGGCAACTTCACTTTAAAGCAACTTCAGGCAATTACTACCCAGCCCTTCCCACAGCAGCTTTTCTGACATAGGACCCAGCTTTAGTGTGACAAGACCCAGATCAAAGAGTGCTCAAGAGTTATTTTTGTTGTTTTTGCTTTTGCTCTAACACTGCACTGGGCCAGCAGGTGAAGGATGATCTCACCCATGTTTGGGGACCCCAAAGCAGAGAATAACTCAGCTTTCAAAGCAGTGATTTATCACTGCACACGGCGACTCTGTGGCCAAGGGAAGGGGCTCAGCAGCAATCTCAGCTGAAGGAACTGAAGCTTCAAGGGAGGGTTGCTGTAAAATATAAATGACAGCAAGTGTACCCATTTATATATGGGGAGGAATAGAGTTTGTTTACTTCTTGTGTATACCAAAGAGAAGAGTTTGTCCCCTTTTTTTATTCACCTCTATTCAGCTGCTCTCCCAGTTAGTGCAGGATGTTTGCAGTATTGAGTTGTTCAGACTCCCTGGGTTGTTTTTAGGATGTTTTCAGGCTGTTTTTTAAGCAGGTTGTTGTTGTTGTTTTACGTGTTTTGCTGCTGGCCATAGTCGAAAGAGGAGTTAAGTGCATTATTCATAGAGGTGGTGTGAACCTGTGAACAAGCTAGATAGAAAACCCATCCAAGATTTCTGCTAGAGTAAATCACATCCTGCCTTTGCCTATCAGTAAATATGACTACAATTATTATTAAAATGTTAATACTATCAGCAGTGTTTTCCAGCGCAGGCATTAGGAGGCACAGCTGAGCTTGTCTGACCTGATCAGCTGAGGCAATGCATGCATACTAACGAATTCATTGCCTTATTTGTCTCCTAATATGTTTTAAAAGGTAAATTAATGTTCTTCTACCTGGTCTTTAATGAATATCTTACATCCTGCATTAGGAACTCATTCACTTTCCTACCCCATTGCCAGCACCAGTCACAAAGAACTGTTAGAAATCTGCTGGTGCAGGAAGCCGTTGTCTTCAGAGCTGCAGATTGCTTGGTAATGGGATTTTTTCCCTTTTCACACCTATGCTTGCAGCTAGGATAGTGTTTATATCCAGCTGATGAACTGTATTTGAAAGGTTACTGGAATAATTAAGATTTCAAACAGAAGCAGTTGCACATTTCCCTTTTCTTTTCCCATCAACTCATATATAGGCAGCTGTGTCTTCTACTATTGTAAATAAAGAGAATTATTGATGCTCCCTTGACATTTAGGGGCTGCCTTAAATGCAGCGCTATCATTTCCTCAACACAGCAATTTTTTCAGAGAGACTTTTTATTTTACACAACAGAAGTGGGTTATTTTGCTTTGCCTTGTGCATCCTGACATCTCCACAGGCACTGTAACCACCTTCCCTCAGGAGTCACAGTCGGCTGCAGCTCTCAGACACTGCTGGGATACAGACTACTCAGCCTGTGTAGTTCATAATAAAGAACTTTTCTTTNGCAATTTTTTCAGAGAGACTTTTTATTTTACACAACAGAAGTGGGTTATTTTGCTTTGCCTTGTGCATCCTGACATCTCCACAGGCACTGTAACCACCTTCCCTCAGGAGTCACAGTCGGCTGCAGCTCTCAGACACTGCTGGGATACAGACTACTCAGCCTGTGTAGTTCATAATAAAGAACTTTTCTTTTTGGGGGTGATAAAATAAAAGGAAACACCACGTGGGGAGAGCTTGATGTTCATGGAATCTGCTTTGGCAGTGGCTGTTAACAGATGAAGCCGGGAGCCCTCAAGATGTGATCTCCTGTAGTGCATCTCCTGCAAGGAGCTGTTTTTTCCTGTCATTCTCAAGGCCTTGCCACAGTTATGATCTTTGTGAGCTGCCTCAAACCACTGGGATTTGATTTAGGCTGTGGTTCCCCATGTCCTGTGCCACGAGAGCAGAAATTCAGGAGGGAGGGTGTGAGCAGGGCACCGTCCTCATCAGCTGCAGAGGGCTGGAGCACCCCTGTCACATCACAGCCAGTGCCTAGATAAACATGGGATGGTGTTTTGAGCTGGAAAGTCTCACCCTGTCTGTCTCTGCTTTCATATCCCCACTCAGAAAGGGAATATAAGGATCCTGGGTTCCCTCCTGAGAGAACAGCCAAGGTGTTTGCTTAGTGTGTGACAACCACAAACACAGAGTTACGAATGTCTGTTCTCACCTTGCTCTGGGGGAAGGGAGAGGGCTTGAGGAGGGGGCAGGAGGGAATTCTGGCTAATGAATGACAAAGTCCAGGTCCCTGTCAGTCACTGCTGATCTGAGACAAGTTTTATCACTCTTTGATTTCATGTTCCAGTAAAGAGAGCATTGCCAGCACAGAGAGAGAGAAGGCCCATGGCTGGGAGAGTTTTCACTTTAAGTGAGCAAGAGATGAAAAGATCAGGGAGAAAATGAAGGCCCAGGTGGAGCAGGATGCTCACAGCACAGGGTGAGGCCCACACCTCTGCAGGACTTTTCCCCATTGTTCTGTGCATTGGAGCAGGCTTTTCCCCAGAAACACGTTGTGTGAATGAAGAAACTGCCCAAGACACGAGCCATGGCATGTCCTCGTCACTGGACAGCTTTGGTGCAGCTGGACTTTGCATCACCAAAGCCCTTGGGTGCCAGTGAGAGTTTTCACAGAGATAATAACTGGCACAATAACCAGCCCTCACTGGGTAATTTCTTTGACTAATTCTGTCATTAAACATTTTCAAATTAAATATAAATTTAAAAAAAAAAAAAAGAGTGCAGAAGAAGTAAAAATATGGTTGGTTGCCTACTACCCATTTTAGAGTGTAATATTTCTGACAGTACGTGTAAGTTTCTCCATGGACAAAAGATCTCATGATTTATTGAGCCATTTATTAATTAGAAGATTACAGCATGACTGCTTCCCAGTAGCACAAAAAAAAAAAAAATAGACTTAGAGTTAATTATAAATGCTGTAAAAATGTATAAGAAGATTCATAATACAGCTCACATGTTCCTCTTGCTTGAAGTTATCCATGAAAACACTTAAAATATGTTCAATATTAAATCTGCTAAATTCCCTTCAGCAAAAAACCTTAAATTTAGGTAGATGCTGTTATACCCATTCTTAGGCAGGTCAGATCTAGAGGCATAGGATATAATTTCAGCATTAAAATCTCTCTGCATCCTGACCTGGGCTGTGATCCTCGTGGAAGATTCTGTGTTCCAGTGTCTGGAGAGGTTCTGTCCATTCCCAGTGACGTTTCCTCCAAGCTTTTCTTCCCTTTGCCCTTCAAGGATCAGCACTGTTAGAAACTGCAGCTCCTGACACCTGTCCCTCCAACATCTTCACTCCAGTGAAACAAGAAAATCTGATCCTTGTCTTTTGCTAAGAGTTTTGTTCCCATTTCCCACAGGATTTCCGTTTTTTTGTCAGTTTAATAGCCACAAGCTCTCTCTTTGCACTTGATAATCCCTTTGATCTTCTTCACTCATTGCTCAGCACAGTGCCATAAGGATGTTACTACCTTTAATCTTTTTGCCATTGATCAGTAATATTCCTGTCTGCTGCTTCTCTGTGATTCCTTTGCTGAAATTGCCACTACATCCCCTCTATGTTTCTGTGGAGGAAGTGTCATAACATCTTCTCTGCAGGAGAAGATCATAGATGCTGGAATGAGTTGAAGAGCTTGAGGAGAAGGGTTAGGACACTAAGAGCAAATTTACTGGATGTTTTACGTATTTGTACTGTAATTTTTTTTTTTTCTAGGTAGGGAAAAATTACATTTAATCACAGTTTCTGGTCTTTTGAGCTGTCTCTGCTTCCTTTCTCTTCAATGCACGAAGAAGGAATTCTATAAACATTATGAGCTCCCCATTTCTAGTGTCTCTCAATGGTTTGTGGGTGGAATGACATCCTTTTACAAGGCAAATAGGAGATTTCCAACCCAACTCGAGATCTGAGAATACCCAGCTCTCCTGCTGCTTCCTGAAGTAGGTCATTGCCAGGAGCAGATTAGCTGATGATGTCGCTGGTGATAACAGGGGATGCAAAATAAAACTTAAACCTTCTTTCCACAGCTATATTGCCTAACAGCAGTAGTAATAACTAAAAAAAAAAAAAAATACTGTGAGCAAAGTGATGCCAGTGTGACTCAGAGCCTCACACAAGGTAGGCACTGGTTCAAGAAGAAATCTTTTGCATATGCTCATTATTCTGGGTATAATTACACTTCACTGCAAATGGGCTTCACCTGCCACATTTTGTTTATAGGTTTTTAATTGTCTAAGTTGTGAGGCGGGGGAGGAAGGAGGCAGATTTGGTTGTGCCCATTATATGTATGAAGAGCCTTTACAAAACTGTAATTCAAATATGAGTCAGAATTCTGAGTGCACCTAGGAGTGAACCACAATTACAGACTTTTATGAAAATAAGATAGTAATGCATCAGTGGGAGAAATAACTTTACATTAATCTGTTAATCATCTAAAAAGGGCAGAGTTTGGGGTGTTAGGTTCAGCTCATGCTTCATGACAAAGGTGAGATCTGCTCTGCCACAGGTATGGAAATGGAAAAGGGGTGTCTCCAAGATCCCATGTTTCAATAGGGTCTCCCAGATAGAAGGTGGCTGTGTTAGTTGGGGGAGATCAGATGAGCTTTGTTGGATGTTTAGTGCCATCTCTGCCTGCTGTGCTGCCATCTGACCTGCTTTGTCTATTTTTTCCATAGTTGATTAAACAAGAACTTCCTGTTTCAATTCTAAGCAAGCCAGAGCTACTGCTGCTCCACTCACATGACTGAAGGTCTCATATTTCCAGAGGGCTTCTCTTCCTCACAGCCCTGTGTTCAGA
>VZUA01017068.1:25401-38682 GCA_013401035.1 Horornis vulcanius
ATTCCTTGTCTGACAAAGGCTACCACAAAACTGCATCCCAGTATCTACTGTGCTGTTCTTGGCTCTTTTCAATACTATAATCACACCTTTTTATTTCTTTTACTTTTTTATTTTAAAGTTTGGTTTATGGTAAAGTGCCACAGGACACAGCAGTGGTTTGTACTTTCCAAATTACCTGTAAAGATTTTGTGGCATGTTAGCAGGGTTGAGTCCATATTCTTCACAAACAGCTTCACTAGGAGGAAGCTGAATAAAAGGAATAAGGCTCTGCAACTGAAAAGAAAAAAGGAAGTGAAACATCAAACCTATATAGATTTTTCCCTTCTATTTTATTGTCATTTATTAGCCTTAAAATTCATTAGAGAAAATAGTGGGATTTGGCTGACCAAGACAAACCCTTAAAATATCCAAACCTACTATAAGATAATAGCACTATTCACTGAGAAACAGAAAAATGCCTTTAAGAAATGCCTGTTCTCATCCTCTGATATCACAACGTGTGCCTTATTTATTTCACAGACCCTTACATTAAATGTACACAGGCAGAACAACAAAATGATTGACAGCTTGGCATACATATAACCTAAACAAGTTTTATGCTAAAATACAAGGCAAAAAGAATAATAGAAGTTTCTTTTGAAAGGACAATAAAACTATTTAAAACTTATTTGAATCACAAGCACCCTATGAACAGTTATGTTTACCACAACCATTTTCCCAGTCATGCCACTATTATTTTCCTGCCATTAGAGCAGCTTCTATCAATTTAAGTATTCAATACTAAAAAACAGGCTATAAGCTAAAAATTATATTCAGATAACACGCAGTTTTCAACTATGCTTGGTGCCACATGCCAAGACAAAGTTAAATCTTCCCTCTCATTTTCAGCCACAGCATGAACAGGCTTTGAGATCTCTGTATGGGCACTGTGGAGGGAAAAAATTGTTTATCAACAGCCAGCAGCTATCAACCACTCAATATTTCTGATGATTGTCATATACAGTTGTAGGAAGGATGTTTTTGAACTTTTTTTCATCTCTGCTCTCATTTAGAGAATAATTATTTTTATAGCTATTCCTTAAAAAGCATAACAGTCTACAGCTTTACAGGGGCTGACTGCAATCCCAGTTAAAGGTTATTAAGAATAAAACTTAGTTTCATAGAAAGAGCTTGCAAAAGTGGATACGCCTCAGTTTTCTGTTCTCCAGGTAAGACTTTCACATCACACCATTTAAGGATTTTTTTTAAATTGCTTGCCCTTGTGACACACAGCCCATTTGCTGGCACAACAGCTCTTAAAACTGGTTTCAGAAAGATATTAAGCCATAATCTAAATTGTTACTCTTCCATAAAACATCTCTGAGCAGATGCAGGACTGTCAGAGGAAGCTGTGGAGGCTGCAGTGTCTGTCCTCTGCCAGCCTGCAGAGTGTGCTGCAGGCCAACACTCCAGCCTCTCACATCAGCTATGAAAAATCCCTCCCTATAGCTACACTCTTTCTCTTTGCAGTAATAAAAGCAATACCTGTTTTTGCCCAAATACTGCTCCAATGTTCTCCTTTAAACAGGGACTTCCAGCAGTGGATATCACACAGCTTCTTTTCCCTTGGCCAACTTGATTGGTGCAGTTAATCCGCACTCCTTTGGAAACAATACAGTAGGCTTGTAACAGCTGGACCATTTTTGCATATTCCTATTAAAGGAAAAAGAAAGTTCGTATTTATATGAAACACCTCTTTTCAAAACACAAATGTATAAACAAAGCATTCAATATCTGCAGGTAACAAAGGGGGGAGTTTTATTCTTAAAATCTTTACTAAACTAAATAAAAAAATGAAAAATAGTACTTTAAAACTACAAAGGATGTTTACAAGACTGATATTTAGCCACAACACAGCAGCCCCTGGTTTTAAAATACAGATAAGTGATCATGATATGGATTCTTTTCAAAATCTGAAAATCTGAGAATGTACCTTTAAAACCCAAATATTGCAAAGCAGAAGAGAAAAGCACACAAGAAGAGTTCTGTTATTTGATTAAGACGTAAGACAGGCATGAAATAGTCTGTAATCAATGCATTCTACAGGGAAATGAATTTCATTCAGCAGTCAATAAGTTCTGGGACATGACACTCCTTTGAATTGAGAATTTCTGAGCTTACCTTTTTGATGTTTCTTTGGAACTCTTTGTGCCGCACTGGTAAGGTATAAAACAACTGCTGGATGCTGACAGTTGTTCCTTGCTGCCGTGGCAAGGGAGTCTTCTGAGTGATTTTGCCATTGTGATCAAACACCAAACGAGTCCCAACCTTTGCTGACTTATGACAGGTGAAAATAGTAACATCACTAATGGGAAGAAAGAGGCAACAGAATTATTCACTAAATACCATATTGTCTTATCTATTCCTTATGACAAGCAGCATAGAAATTACAGCAATACTATTAATTTAATTAAAACAATTCTTCCCCATAAACAACTAAGAACCTGCTCTTCAGAGTAGTGTATTGTTTTCCCAGCTACACATTCTTATTTATAACCCTTTCATTCCTCTCTTATAAAATTCTATGTTAAAATCTAGTTTTGCTGAACATTACATTCCTCATTTTAATTGATACCAGCATCTCTGTGTAAAAAAAGCTGATTTAACATGTGTAGTTGGTCTGAAAGAAATTCAAGTACAGTCTTAATGAGTTACAGCCCAACAACCAGCACTTAAATATTTCAGTGCTTTACATCAGAGGATCAAATACTCATGCAAATACACCCTGTAAATATCTGCATACTTAAGTAACAATAAATTTTGTACATAAAATGATCCATTGGGTGCTTAGAATCATAGAATAATTTTGGTTGGAAACAAGTCAGGATGTCATGCAACCTATTGCTCAAAACTGACCTAACAGTAAGGAACTGGAAGTTTCCAAAGCCTCATTTTAGCAATAATGGTAAACTGAAATGGTGCAGTCTTTTTGTGCACATAGTAACTTTCTACGAATAATAAATAATATTAATTACCTTAATGCACACAGTGAACTCAAAGCTTCACCTCGAAACCCAAATGTTTCAACATGTATTAGATCAGAAAAATCTTGTATCTTTGATGTGTAATGTTTCAGAGCTGGAAAAAGATATTTCAAATACATATTTCACTTCAAAGTGACACTGGTCTACGCAAGCAGACTTTGTATGCACATCAAGAAGCAAAAACCCTTCTGTATTATTCATTGTATTTTACATAACGATTAAATACAAAACACTGCTTGCCTTCCTTTTTCCTATAAACAAGATCTCTTTAAAATCCTTGGATGCACCTGTTATTTCACACTTACATCACAGTATGTTTCTGCTCCCATGTTTTACAATTCAAAACTAGCAAATGAGAATTTTGACAGTCAGTGCAATGCCAATTCCCTTTCAGCAAATACTCAAGTTTATAATTCACCTTCCCAAAGCAGCCGCTTCCACACAGCTCAGCTCCTTCAACAGTGACCAGTGATTAAACATTAATTAATCCACACGAACATTTATAAGATTTTCTCCCCTGTGATTCTTTGTATTGCTTGTGCCACTTAAATAAGCAAAGAAACCAAAGACTATTTCTGAGTTACAAAAACTATAACCACAAGAGCACTACAGAAGATCAGTCCAATGTGGCTCAAGTCTTGCAGGTAACACACACATTATGTAAAAGCTAAGTGTCCGTTAAATATGATTAAACTAAATGTCCACATCTAAATTATAAAAGAATTCAACTTACTCAAGCCTTCGAAGTTCTCCTCTTCCACTCCACGTCCATTATCTGAAACTTCTATCAGTTCTGCCCCGTGATCTTTAAGTTTTATATCTACAAAATTGAGTCATAAAGTATTTCAATTCTTTATATTCAGAAATGGCGTTTGGTACCAATTTTGCACTTGAAGTCAATTTTTTAAATGTCAGCTTTCCATGTCAAAATTGAATAATAACAGAAATAAAAAATCCTCTTAGCTGTCAAAAGTTAGGTCAATCTAATGCAAACCAGTCTGTAATTCCAGGTAATTCAGCTTCACTGAATTCTGTCTGAACAGAAGTTTTCCCAATTATCCCAGCCACCATCCTGAGAGCTGTGGAAACCAGTCCTGCCTTTACCCTGTGCTAGCCCAAGGCCACCGGCTGGCACAGCCTGATCACCACTGCTGCGCAGGCCACACACTTTTTTAGTGGCTAAACAGGCTAAAAAATAAAATAACACAATCTCACATGCTACTAGGAACGCAGCAGGAGCCTGGGAATCAGAATGTTTTATTAATCTGAGGTGTAAAATCACTGCAAACATGCTTGGCCCAAACAGAAAGCGTTTGCCCAGATTTGTTAACATGCACGCAGTTCTGAGGAAAAAGACATGTTTTAGAAGCCTATGAAAAGTTATGAAATTCGAGGAAGAGTTACCGATGTTGGTAGCTCCGGCATCCAGGCTGTTTTCCACCAGCTCTTTCACGGCAGTGCCGAGGTTCAGCACAACCTGCCCCGAGCAGATGCGATGGACAGACCCGCGGTCGATGGGCCGGATGGCCCCGGCGGGCTGCGGGCTGGGGAGAGAGGGACAGCAAACCAGGGCGGTGAGAACGAGCAGCAAACCCCACTCAGGCTTCCCCAAGCGAGCCGGGAGGGGAGGCGGGAACCGAGGGGAAGCCGGAACCGCGCTGGCGGCCGGGGTACGGCCCGTGCGAGCAGCGCTACTCCCTGTGAGGGGAGCAAAGCAGCCTGGGCGGAGGCCGCGAAGGCGGGGACCAGGGCCGGTGCCGGGTCGGCGCACACACTCACCAGGGCTCAGCCGCCTCCATCGGGGCCCCGGCGGGGCGGGACACGCCGCGCTCTCCTCAGGCTCCCGCCCCGCTCGGCCAGCGCCGGGAGCGGCGGAGCGAGCGCGCCCGCCCCGCACCGCCTGCGCTCCCCGCCCGCCGGCGCAGCCCCGCCCACCAACCTGTGGGGACGCGCTCGGCCACTCAACGCTGGCCAATGGCAGGAGGGCGACCGGAAGAACCGGTAGCCCATTGGGTGCCAGGCGTGTCAATAATGCGCCGGTCCGCCAATGGGCGGGGGAGTGGACCGGCCGGCGGTGGCGGAACGGGCGCGCGGCGGCGCGGGAGCCGCCATGCCCGCGATGTACAAGGTGCGGCCGCTGCACGGCGCGGGGGTGCTGGCGGAGCACCTGCCCACCTGCATGTACCCCCTGCCCAACCTGCACCGAGCCCCCGGCACCGCAGCGCCGCCGCAGGTAGGAGCGAGGGTGGGTGCAAGGACCTGCTCAGGCTGCGGCCCGCGGAGCTCGCCATGGCGAGGTCAGGCATGCGGCCGCTGGGCCGGTATTCCTTCCGGTGAGAGCCTCAGCCCCGGTAGGGACCGGGAGAGCTCACGGGGCCGAGTCCCACCGCCTCAGCCCGCAGGAGGGGTCCTGGCTCCGCCTCGCCGTACGCGGCGCGTCCGAAGGTTAAATAAAATCGACGTTTTCAGGAATTTCACTGTAATGTTTTTAAAGCCTTCAGTGATTCTCATTTTGACTTTTCTGGACTCTCGCGTGTGTCCCTGTCGCGGATTTTATGTTTGAATGGCCTTGCCGAGCTCCCTGGCAGCCCCGTGAGAGTGCCCAGCAGGCCCCGTTCTGCTGCATCATCGCTCTGCTGGCTCAGCTCGGGCTTTAGCCAGCTACACGCCCTCTATTTCTAATTTCAGTTTCTTTTGCCTTAAATAACGCAAAAATACCAAATACTGTGTTACATAGGTCTAGTTGAGCAGCCTCTCTCCAGTTCCAGGAATGCATGGAATTCTCACAGGCCACTTGTGGCCAATTTTAGCTTGATGCCATCACGGATTTGCTGTGCTCTCTCAAGATGATGGAGATTCTGAGTAGGAGTAACTTTGAGGCAGAACTTAGCAGGAATGCTAACGAAATGCCATTGTAAAGTATAGAATTGTGTACTAACTAAATAACGGTCTCTTAAGAGGTCTTCCCTTGTCTTGTCTTTGAGAATATTATTTAAAGTGGATATAAAGATTTTACTTGGATACTTTGTTTATGTCTTCATCCATGATAGTTCGGGTTTTGTTAATCCTTATGCAGGATGCTTAGAAATAGAAATAAGCCTGTAGACAGAAAACCTGCCACAGGAATATATATTTCATTTTTAAGAGATTGTAAGATGAGATGCTTGTGAAGTAATTGAGATTAAAAGCTGCATTGATATTAACATGTAACAAAGCTCACAGTCTTTTTTTTCCCACTATAATTTATGTTCTCTGAAACAAAGACTGAATCCACACTATATCATCCATCTAAACCTGCAGGGCTTTTTACTTTTATTAACTACCTGATTTGTCCAAGTTTCCTTGTTTGGCCACTGTACCACAAACTTATGCATCTGCTCCTCTGGGCTTAAAAAAGACCCTGACAACCTGTCTTTGATTTTTCAGTCATTGTTCAGTACATCACTGCCAACTCTGTCTTATTTTGACTGTGTTATAGTTTGCTGTAACTAATGGTTTAAAAAAAAAAATCTATTAAGCAGGAAGATTTCAGGAATTGATTAAATATGCCATCTCACCACACTCATACAGACAAGAGACAACTGATAGACAAGTCCATGATATTCACAGTGGTCTGGCTATTTCAAGGGTTTAAGTCTTTCAAAACTTAATGTGAAGTGAGCTGAGTGAATGTTTACATGGTCTTGTATTTTTTTCTTCTGTAGGAAGAGGTTGACCCATCACTTCAAGCCCTTGAATCCCGCCAGGAAGAGATTCTGAAGCGCTTGTATGAACTGAAGAGTGCTGTGGATGGGCTCTCCAAGATGATACAAACCCCAGATGCTGACTTCGATGTAACAAATATAATTCAAACTGATGAATTTTCTCCTTTGACAACAAATGGAGCAGATTTAGATCTGATGCTTGGAAAGGTGAGTTTAGTTGAGCAGTCACATTGGTAGGTACTTTCTCAACATCCAATTTTCAGGGTTGGAAGGGGGCATTAAAACCTGGGACACTCAATGTACCACCTACAATTACCATTTCATGTTGGCCATCCAGATTATAGATACAAACATTTTTAAATACTAGTTCTATATATGCTCATTTGGATATAATTTGAAGTGAGAATAGTTAATTTTGAAATTTCAACAGTTGGTTTCTTGTTTGTTACTAAACTGGAAACTTTAACATTGGCTTTGTCTTGGAATAGAATTTGCCTCAGTAATGTCTTTGAATTACATGTCAAGGAAGGAAGATGTTTAAAGGTCTACACAAGTTTTAAATGTCCAAGCTTGAGTTTATTTACTTGAATATCATTAGAATTTCAGATATACACATGCACGGCTGTGTACATTTTGGTGTCATATGAAAGCAATAGTTACGAGTATGATCTGGAACGTGTCTTACCTGCTGAATGTTTTACTTTCCATTCAGGATTATGGTGCCCTGAAAGATGTTGTCATCAATGCAAATCCTTCTCTACCTCCACTGTCACTGTTAGTGATACACAGTCTGCTTTGTGAACGGTACAAAATACTATCAGCTGTTCACACACATTCATCAGTGAAAACTGTGCCAGAAAACCTCTTGAAATGCTTTGGAGAGCAGACTAAGAATAAGCCACGTCATGAGTATCAGTTGGGCTTTACTCTGATTTGGAAGGATGGTAAGAATGAAATTCGTAGATCAGTATTTTACAATAAATAAGAAAATGAAACTTGTGCTATAATCCCTTGCACACAGATGCCTCAGTGTCCCTGTGCTGACAAAATGGAGATGAAGAAGCAGGAAATATTTTTGTTCTCTTTTCATAGCTGTTAACCATGCTGGGCCCGAAAAGGAAGATTCTTGTTTATAGTTACTACTGTTAAAATACACATGGCATTGACAGGGTTGTTTGTACCCTCAGGATTTTTCTTTTAATAAAAATATTTTTCAGCTTCTACAAATAAGGTAGCTAGAAGAGAAATTATGGGGGAGATTTGACTGAATTTTTCAGAAAGTGATTTCTTTATCCCACAAGACTGAAAACTTCATCAGGTTAATGGTATTAACAGTGGTGCTGGCATCACAAACGTACATCATGGAAATACCATTCTAGTTCATTTCTTTACTATGTTGTATTCACTTTTTCTTTTCTTCTGTTCATTTCAGTTCCCAAACCCCAGATGAAGTTTAGCATTCAAACCATGTGCCCTATAGAAGGAGAGGGGAACATCGCACGGTTTCTCTTTTCCCTGTTTGGGCAGAAGTACAATGCAGTTACCTCAACTCTGATCGACAGCTGGGTGGACACTGCCCTCTTCCAGCTGAAAGAAGGCAGCAGCAAGGAGAGAGGAGCAGTGCTGCGCTCCATGAATGCTGCCCTGGGCAAGAGCTCGTGGCTGGTGGGCAATGAACTGACGGTGGCCGATGTGGTGGCGTGGTGCGCGCTGCAGCAGACGGGCACTGCCAACGCCGCCCCGGCCAACGTGCAGAAGTGGATGAAGTCCTGTGAGAATCTGGCACCTTTCAGCTCTGTGATGAAGCTGCTCAAGTGAGCCTGTATCCTTCATAGTGATGTTGTTTTAATCTTACTCCACCTCATGCCTGCTGTAATGTTTGAGTCCTTTCTGAGATGTATTTTAGGTATTACAGTTGGACAGAATCCTAAAATAATAAAAGCATTACAGCTGCCTTTTGGGTGTGACCTTCCTTTTTTGTAATTCTTGCCTACCATGTTTGTTCAATGGCTAAAGTATATAAATTAATCCTATGTAAATACAAGCTGTGCTGAATTTTTCTACTGCAACATGATTCCTTTCTCAGGAGCCTTTGGTCAAGGCAAAAGGATAAATACCTTCAGAGAACAGACAGCCAGATGAAAATGCATTGAAATATTTTATGTAAAAAAACTCCATTTTATATAACTTAACACAGAATCGAGGTTAGTTCTTCCTGTACTTAAACAGGAGAGCCTTGTCTTATTTGTTCATCTTGCTCTTCAGAAAGCAGTCTTATTGTCTCCCTCAGTTTCTCTATTTCTTCTTCTTGCTGTCTCACCTTCTCTTGGAGGTTAGAAATAACCTGAAAATAAGAGTCAGTTTACTTCATTTATAGCTAAGCAAGGATAAAGCCTTACTGACCTACTCGAATTGTGTTTGCAATCCACTACAGACACAATGCAGCAGCACTCAGCTGTTCCACATTCTTCATACTACAACTTAATCCACAAAGCAGTGGGGCATGGAAAGGAAAAATGATTAGAAGAATCTGCAGATGTGGTGAAAAGCTTTGAAAGCTTATCTGACCTATAAAAATACCTCTCCACTGTACAGTCTTCAGAAAGTTGCCTAAAGTTAATGACCAGCTATCTCACTGCAGACACCAGAAATAATACAGTGGCCTAAATACTGTAATCAGAAAAAGAGTCTTAAGAGGAACGTGTGATTAAGTTCAAAGCCAAACAAGTGTAACGCAGGGAGGGATGCAAAGGGCATTTTCTTTTTGTGTTCCTTTAGGCTGTAGGGGTTGGGGTTACTGGCACAAGTTACCTGGTCTGTGGTGTGGAAGAGTTCACTGTCCCGAAGCTGAGCCGCTGTTGGGCGCTCTGCAGCTCTGGGGCTGGTGAGGAGTTTCACGTACTTGGCCTGAGTAGGCCATTTCTTGTGGAAAGTGTGAGGAATTTGGCCAGTCCTTAAACGTGTAAGAACTTCTGTTCTTTCCATTTCTGTTCCAAATGGTTGGAAGAGTTCTAGCAGGATAACACCCATGCTGTACATATCTGACTGTTAATGGGGTGAAAAGAAAGTTCTGGGATAACTGCAATTTTAACTTAGTGGGCTTCTTTTTCTCATAAAATCATGATATGAAAAGGTTTCATAACAATGAAGCTTCATGATGATAATGAAGAGTATCATGGCACTACTAAAAGAACACAAATTCAAATCTATATATGTTCTCATATTAAAAAAATAAGTTTTACTTTAATAGCAAACAAGAAGGCAAAGTGGAAATTCAAGTTTCAATAAGAACACTAGGAGTCACAGTAGTATGAATATTTATGTATTTATCAAATACATATTTGCCTACTGAAAGGCTTGATTTATTTCTATTACCTATCATGTTAATAGAGAAAAGAAGAAATAAAAGTTCTCTACCTTGAAATCATAGTGAGATCCCTGCAGCTGTTCTGGTGAGGCATAGAGGCAGGTCCCCACTCCTGAAGTATGTGCCAGCCCTTTGAAAGGCAATTGAGACTTACTAAGTGTTGTTACCCTTGCAAGTAACAGTTTAATGATTTATTTACCATGGAAACTTAAACACTGAAACCCATTACACTTTCTTCTCTTACCATTTATCCTTTCTGTCTGAAACCACTGGTCTGCATCATCCCAAAGAAGGTCTTTGCAGGCTAATCCAAAGTCACCTATTTTTACCTGGTGATCTGATCCATGTAGAAAGATATTTCTAGGCTGCAAATGAAGACAGAATACAATTTAAAAATATGTCTATATAAAGAATTACAGAATTTCAGCTGTTTTGAAGTCTATAAAATCCAGTGTTTCATAGTTTTAAGATAGTTATTTAACATTTTTAGTAGTGTGAGGAAAAAAATAGTCATTGCTGACACCAAATCATGTGTTAGCAATACCATTTGGGCCAAAAGACCACATACCTAGAAGGATCTAGAGAAAAAGGAAGAAAAGCAAACCAAAAAAAAAAAATAGAATTAGTGAAAAGATGGAAGTACTTTCTTTCCCCAGCAGAAACTGGGAAATTTGCAGAACAGTAAACATAAACAGGCAAGAGTGGACAGTAAATTTGACCAACTGAAGCAGCAGGAAAGATGAGTAAATATCATTGGGCTAGACATAATACAAACCGAAACACATTTTTCTGTTTGATAAGCAGCTACAATATGCTAACTGGTTCTGGGAATCTGCTATGGAAAAAAAAAGCCACATTATGACACACTTTAGTGCTCTGACTCAAAAACCTGAAACAATTTTAATCCATATATTTTGCTTCTAGGACCACTAAGGAAGAGAAATGCAAGCATTATGTATCTAGAAACATCCCCCAACTTGCTCAAGTGGCACAAACGAAATAGTTGGTCTTTTAATAGTGTATAAAGGAGATGTGAATAGTTTAACAAGAGATGAGCAATCTCCATTATTTTCCTTTATTCAATGCAGATCAAATTAAAAAAGATGCAGCACTGTTGGACAAGTTGCTAGGCTTCTCATATCCACAGAAGTAAAAACATATCCAGGAGACCCACCCACTGGGCTTCTGTTCTCAGAAATTCACACACTGAAAAACTTCTTTAGAATATTATCCCAGAAATTACAGTCTCTGCTAGGTATCTGCAAAATCACCATTAGAAGAATATATGGTGAAAACCATGAGAACTGGCTCAAAACCAGGTCTGCAGTAACTGTATGGAATTCTGGAATTCTTTATATAACTACCAGACTTTAGACAATAAGGCCATGATGATGCTAAATGGGAAGGCAAACTGAAAAACTGTTCAGCCTGAAACATTTGACAGAAAAATGAAAATTAATCCAGAGTGAAGACTGTGTGATTTTAAGTAGTTCCAAGCTTCCACATGTGAAGTTTTAATAATCATGATTTCTTCATACAGCTGCTGTATCAGATGCAGAAAACCTGAGTAGGAGGCAAAGTAGGAAAACACACATTCACTTCCTTGCTATTCAGGTCTATCAGTAAGCAACTAGAATATATATTCAAAAGCAAACTGTATGCAGTTAGCAAACTGAGGTGTAGTCAAGGGGCTTTGCTTATTTTTGTGATTACCTAAAATAATTTTTTTAGGCAATTAAGTTTCTACCCTGGTTAAGGAAAGACTGAGACAAAAGAAAACCAATCTGACCATGCCTGTTTCTGACAGGAAAATGGCTTCAAAGGAGAAAACACCTCCAGAGCATAAAATCCACTTGTAAGTCAGTGTAACTGAGTACCATGCTGATAGTAAAGAAAGTATGGCACTGCTACAGAGGAGATCATGTATTTTTTCATATGTGAAAACTAAATTCTTAAAGAGCCCAGTTCATCTTTATGAAAGGAGCTATTGTCTCTATTAATTCCCCCATAATGTCTATTGTCTTTGTTCTCTTCAACCTCAAGTACTAATTTGATGAACTTACTTTAATGTCTCGATGCATCACTCCCATACTGTGGATATAGCAAACTCCTTCTACTACCTCCTGGAAAATCTTCATTGTCCAGCAAACATCCACAAGATGGTATGGACCTTAAAACAGTTGAAATTATTTCAGCTAGTTTTACTGAGTTATGTAAGATTATGGTGGTATGTCTTGTTGAATTCTGTTTATTTATGCTGTGGAATAATTTTTTAACAGAATGAGCATATGGATTTTGCCATGCTTCTCTCAAGATACTATTTCTGAATCAGCAAAAAGTCACTAACATCAAAATTCCAAAAATGAAAGTTCAGGGAACATGAACATATGTCCTCCTAAAAAGATTCTTCCAAACCCCATCAGATAGTTATTTGATTATGAATTTAACAAACTCTTCACTTTCATGCAAGTCTTGACCTAGCATGAAAAATACAGTTCCAGATAAAATCATATTAATTTATGTAGTCACATGCTGTCTTTATTGCTTTGCACTCTTTGTGTTTTGCTCCTAATCCTTCTGCTGCTGTGCTACCCTCTGAAATTCCTCAATCTCCTCTGGCTGTAACTGTCCTAAATAAACTTAGCACCTCCTTGTTTTGACCATTTTATTTATTTTACTATTTTATTAAACTACATCGTCTCTGTGCTCTAATGACCCATATTTAACGTGTCTTTTTGAACACTCACCATTTAACTCACATTTGGATTTCTATTTCTTCATGTCTAACCTATGTAACATTCACCTTTTCCATGAAAATGTGTGAAAACAGCATTTTGCAAGCTCAAATGCCATCATAATTGTGTAATTTCCTGACCAGGAACATCATCATTTAGTTCATGAAAGCTAAAAGGTTATGATTACAGGAGATTAGTGAAAATCAGCTTACAGTTTCCTGGTAAATCTATCTCTATGAATGAAAAGAACAGATTTACCTTAATAGTCATTAAAAACAAGATAAAACATTAATCACACATTTTGTTTTACAACCTGATGTGCATATGCTGCTTTTATACACCCACCCCAGAGAATGGAACAGGTCTCTACTGCTTTAAGAGCATTGGATTTGTTCTTCCAAATGTCAACAGTTACTGATGACTGGTAGGAGGGCGTAAGACCCCCCTGGTCA
>VZUA01017068.1:53076-78150 GCA_013401035.1 Horornis vulcanius
TTGGGGTTTTGTTCCCTTGCTCGTAATCATTCTTAGCTGTTTAGTTCTTCAAATTCTTTGAGGCTAAGTGACAGGATTTCTCTTAGTCTTTCCTTTCTGGAATACTTTGGACATTCTTATGCCAAACTGAATTTTTGCCTTGTTACAGATATGAACAATGACCATAGTTAACAAGCCAAAATCTTCAAAGTCTAAAAAATCTTCCTCAAGACGCTCTGACAAATCTATGAAACCCCGTACTAAAAAAATGACATCACGCACTGCAAGTTTGGGCCGGGTACCTCCAACAGAAGATCCAAACAAAGTCTCTGTGGAAAAAGGTCCTGGGGGGCATATTTATTGTAGATCATCTCAAAAATCAAAGCCTTTTGCCCAAAGAGATCTAGGTAAGTGTCTTCTGTCCTCCCTCCTTTTTGTTCAAAACAAAACCAAAGCAGAAGCAGATTTTAGTTGTTGCATTGCTAATAAATGGGACTACAACAAATCAAGAGTTCAGCCACAGACTTCAATTTTGTGCATCCCCTAAGGCAGCTGCAGGGATAGGTGTTGCAGAACTTGGGTTTATCTATTTATAATTGATTTGTAAAGTATTTTTTATTTATGTAAAATCAAATAAGGAGAGCTTTTCATAATGCTCAGATGTACCTAAGTCTCTTCTGTTCTGGAGAGAAAAGTACATTTTACCATGTCTATTCATGGCTTCCATTATTCACAAGTCTTTGAATAATAACACTGCCCAGGAAGAGATCTGATATCTATGGGGTTCCTTTCTGTGCTGCTTGTTTGTCTGTCTGACAGTGTAACCACAAGTGTAAGTTTGTGGTTTAAGTTACAGTAAGGAAAAAATAATTTAATTAAGAGATTAAAAGAGATAAAGAAATTGGATACTAAAATCAGAGTGGTAGTTTGTGTCTTTTATTAGAAGAATTAAAACAGATGAATAGACTATTGTCCAAAAGAGATTGTTGACCAGCAAATTCACATGGCAGTGTTAAAGCTGTGCATCATGTGTTGCTGTGTTTTGGAGGAGAGCTGGTTCTTCAGGCTGCTCCTGCAGAATCCTACTTTTTAAATACCCTCTTTAAAACAAAACCCATACAACTCTTTTTAAAATACAAATTTCTTGCAGTTGTTAATGATGGGATTGCTCCGCCACAAAGAATTCTTTTTCCGCCTGAGAAAATCTGTATGGATTGGCAACAAACACAAAGTGTTGGAGTTGGACTGCAGAACCTCGGCAACACATGTTTCCTTAATTCTACTCTCCAGTGTTTGACCTACACGCCTCCTCTTGCCAATTACATGCTTTCACTTGAGCACACCAAGTCATGTGAGTATTTTCTAACACTATAAATCTGTTGGACAGCTCCGAAGGTAGAAGAAAAACAGGGGTTCTGCAAAGAAAACTCTTAGTTGTCCTATTTTGCCTGTAGAAGCAGGTTTGGAACGAGATCTTAAAGGTCTTTTCCTTTTCTTAAAGGTCTTTTCCAGCCTAAATGGTTCTGTGATCCTGCTAACAGGAGGCTTAGAATTATAGGAGATGCATAAAGTGAATTTGTTAATTTAATGTGCCACGGTAAAACTTAAAGTAAAGATAATTTCTTCCTTCATGTGAATAATAAAGTACATTGTAAAGTGAGGCATTTGATGAACATTTGGCATTTGGGTTTCCTGCTGGTAGAAAGGTGATAAAATTTAGGATGTTGCTGTTGAAGATTCTTAGTCTTCACAGCTGAGATACTGCAGTGCACTAATACTACGATAAATTACATGTTCAGTGGTGACCCATTAAAAAACCCAAACACTCTAGAAAGTACTACAAACTAATCTCTTATTAATTCAAATAGAAATTTGGGGAGTACTGTATTAAAATTTAGGCTGATTTTATTCTAAATAATTAAGTTTGTATTTTTTAAAACCTGGCATTTGTGTTCTTTGAATTTTGTTTTTATACTTGATTTTATTTAAGCCTAGGGAAGCTTCTTTCTATATCCATAAACGTGGTTTTTTTTCCTAAGGCACCTGTATGCTTTCTACTCTGGTATCTTAATTGGTATTCCTAGAAGTTTGGTTGTGTTTTATTCCCATATATAAAAATTACTTCAGTTAAGAATCATGGAATCATTGGAAGGAACCTTCAAAATGATGTAATTCCAATCCTCTGCCATGGGCAGGGACTCTCTCCAGTGGGAGTGTTCCAGGCCAGGTTGGATGGGGCTCTGAGCAGCCTGGTCTGGGATTTAACATGTTTTATTCAGTTCTGTATAATAAAATGCCACAAAACTGTTGGGATATTGACACCTTAGGAGAAGAGAATGTACCACAGAGAGTGAACATTGTACCCACAACTTAGATCATTATTATTTTGGGGTGGGGTTCCTTTTTAGCAATGTGTATTTGACTAGAATGGGATGCTTTCTTCTTTCACTAGGTCACGTAGAAGGATTCTGTATGATGTGCACAATGGAAAGTCACATCAACCAGGTCCTGTGTTGCTCTAATAATGCCATCAAACCTACGTCTGTTATCAATGGCCTTAAAAGTAAGTAGTTTGGTATAGGTTTGGTTTTAATTTTTTATTAATTTTACAGTGAGTTTGATGAATTTGATGCATATAAATAATTTTGATACTTTAAAGAAGAGGTATTTTAAAAATGTGTATTTTCTTTCATTCTATAAGAAATAAATATATGATAACTTTCTTATTTATTAGGAATAGGAAAACATTTCCATTTTGGCAGTCAAGAGGATGCACATGAATTCTTATGCTTCACTGTTGATGCTTTACAGAAAGCTTGCTTGAATGGAAGCACCAAGTAAGCATAAAATAATTAAATTTAAATTTTTCCTAGCCCCTCTTACTACTTTATTTACTATCATTAATTAAAATCTGTGTCCTTGGTTTTCATAAAAGCAAAAATTGTTTGAGGAATTAACTCTGTGCTTTCAGTCTTCTGAGGTCTGACTCTTAATTTATTTCCAGATTAGACAGATCTTCTCAAGCCACCACACTTATTTATCAAATATTTGGAGGATATCTAAGATCTCGAGGTACTTTTTAAAGAAATTTACTGTCTTTTGTACTGATCTGTGTCTTTTTGTCTGTCTGTAGCAAAGGAGTTTGTAGTTTGACTAAAGTAATGTGTATTAATAATTTAAATTCATGCAGTTAGTCTCATTCCCATGATGTTAAGCATTTGTATTTTGATTGCAGTAAAGTGCTTGAACTGCAAAGCCGTGTCGGATACGTACGAGCCATTTCTCGATGTTACTTTGGATATAAAGGTAAGATGTTTGTGAGATGTGTAAAGGCTTGTAGAGCTTTGTAAAATAAAGTCATTTTGCTTAGAAACTTACCTTGGTGAAACAAAACAGCTTGGTGGTGGATTGGACTTTGTTTTTCTGTGGAAGCCATGGAAATGCTGTTCATGTTTGGATTGGATTTAAGCTGGAATAATAATAATTATGGCTACACAAACAATGATATAATCATACTTCTTGATTATTCTACTGCAATATACATCTATTGTTAGTCTGGTGGGTTTGATTGTTCTCATTATTGATGCCAAGGCATACCATAGATACTGTCTGGCACTGCAAAATTTACTTATTTTGAAGTGGGATCATTTTGAAATGAGGTAAATACTCACTGAACTCTGTTTCTGTCTCCTCCTTCACACTGTTCGCTGGTTCACAGTAGAGGCCACTTAAGTATAAACTAGCAAGGTTCTCTTGTAAAGTGCTTGTAAGTGCTTGAAATTTTGCATTTCTTGTGAAATTTTACTGTTCTACTTTACTCATCCAGGCAGTTACATCCGTCACCAGAGCTCTAGAACAATTTGTGAAACCGGAACAGCTGGACGGTGAAAATAGCTATAAGTGTAGCAAGTAAGATCATTTAATTACACCTTAATACAAGATGCATGTTCAATGCAGTGCATGACTTGGAGGATGAATTATCTCTTGACCGTTTTTAGCAATAAGATAGACATGGCTTGCTGTTTCATTTGGTTTTGTTTACATAACTGATCTACTGAAATCATTCAAAGCTTGGAAAATAATGCACTTGTTTCTAAATGAGTAATTTTTATATTTCTGTTGAATATTTGGAAATACATTATAGGATTTGTATTGCTCACATTAGATTTTTATTCCTAATACATCCTGTGCTGGGGCTTGTCAGGCTTCCTGAGTGTGAAGTTGCACACTAAAATACTCATGGCCAGAAATTAAAAGGCATGTCTGATAAGTGGTGAGCTGGAGCCCAGGGATATGGACAAGGATTTGGGGTGGGAGGCAACACCAGCTTAGTCACACACAAACCCAGAAGTTTAGTCTTCTTGTGAGTTTGAAAATAAAGGTTTGGTGTATGTATAGTGTCATTTCCAGTGCTGGCAGACAATTACATTACTTTTCAGTTTCCTTTTTGTTTTCTACCATTATTTTTTCTAATAAGGATTACTACTGCCTGAAACCTTCATCTCTAAATACAAGTTTCAGAATTTTATAAACCACTTCCTTTTTTTTTCTTATTCCTGTGTGTCTCTCTTATTTTGTTCATTGGCTTTCTCCATCAGTTTGGAATTCTGTGCCTTGTATTTTGACATCAGTTTGAAATGAGGCTATTGAATTCTTTCTGTTTGTTAGTCCTCAGCAGCATCTTTCTGCAATGTAAAGTGACACATTTCAGTCTTTGTGCTGATGGCTGCATTTCAGGACTTAGTCTGTACCTCCTTTGAGTGTGCAGTGAAACAAACTAAATTAACAATTTCGTTTTGAAGGACTGCAGAGGGTTTCAGTCTCTTCAGGCAACCTCAGTTCAAGAAAACTCAATATTGTCCAATGTCTGCCTCTTGCAGAACAGCTATTTCCTTCCAGTGATTTTTTTTTACATTTTTTACTGCCTTACCTTTTTGACATACAAAAAATACATGTTCAGGCATTTGTTTGGCTGTCAAGAGATAAATGTCCTAAATCCTTTATTCTTTGTTCTGTAGAGCTGTCTCTAATACCCTGCTATGTTCTCTCTATTACCAAAGCTGAAATGCAGTTTATGGATTTAAGAAAAGATCTAACATATTATACAAGCAAAATATCTTTCAAATAGCATAAGCATGTATGACTTGTTTGACTTCTGGGTGAGAAAAGAATATACTGTTAAAAATATGTCTGTGCTTGTTTTTAAGGTGTAAAAAGATGGTTCCAGCATCCAAGAGATACACGATACATCGCTCTTCCAATGTTCTCACAATATCACTGAAAAGATTTGCAAATTTTACAGGTGGAAAGATCAACAAGGTATGTTTGCAGCTGGAATGCTGCTTCATCTTCTTGGAATGGACATCTCAAAAGATGAATACTCATTTTAAAGTTGTTCACATTTCAGGCAGTAACTGCAGTTTAAGAGAAGTCAATATAACAACTTAGGAGCTGTGTCTGTTACTTTCTTTTTTAGTACTGAAAGAGTTCCTGTGTGACCATATGAACATATTTTACCCTTAAAGAGTTAATTCTCTAGAAAATAGCTCCCTGCAGCTTAAGTTATTAAATGTTGTTTCTGAAAATAGGCATTTTCAAGTGAATTGAAAAATATATTTATATAGTCCTAGTCTGTGTCTAGGCTGTTCCATGAAGTATTTCAGGATAACTTTGAATCTCTTTTGTCTTTGTTTAGGATGTAAAATACCCAGAATATTTGGACCTTCGAGCATATATGTCCCAATCTATTGGAGAACCCCTCATCTATGCTTTATATGCAGTTCTTGTACATAGTGGCTTCAACTGTAATGCTGGACACTATCTCTGCTTCATAAAGGTAGGCATCAGCTCAACTTCTAACAGGATAAAATCTGTGCTTGCAAAGAAATTAAAATGTTACTGATAACCACTGATTTGAGGGGGAAACATTGCATCATATGCTTTGTTTGCTTTGTTTTGGTATGCTTTGTTCTGCAGTGCTCTATCTGTAATGTCCTTTGGAACACATGCAATTCATCTGAAGATATTCTGTCTTTGTTTGCAGGCTGGCAATGGACTTTGGTACCGGATGAATGATGCCTCAGTAGAGCTTTCTGATATCAAAACAGTTCTCAATCAGCAAGCTTATGTTCTTTTCTATATCAGGTAATAACACCAGATGTGCTCAGAACATTTTTACTATCAAATTGTTGATACTTCTCCTGTTTTCATGTCTTTTTCTTTTCACCCTAGATAAGTACTGCTATTTGTATATTTCTCTCTAAGTGGAAATTCCCCATGTCATTTTTTACCTTTCAATGCTTGACCTTAAACTTCTGCACTTGGCTACACTGCTTTCTGTCTGCTCTCTGTAGCTGGCCAGTTTAGAAGAGAGGAGAAATCATGGCCATAGATGGTGTGAGGCTGAATCATTGCTCTGGAAAGGACATTGTAGGGAGACCATTATCTAATGTTCAGTTTGTAGTCTTGCCTAAATCTTCCAGATGCATCTTTCGTGTCATATGCACCGTTGCTGTGAGATGATGGGATGGGATTTAATGCAGGAATAGGCTGAAAGAAGAACTGTGAGGTGCCCCTCACAGAACAAAGGTTCTGAACTAGGAACTAAGGTGTCCCTTCTGTCCCCAGGCGCTACGATCTGACGCTGGGGGAGCGAGCCTTTTACCTGCCCGCGCCCTCCTACCCGCGCTCCTTCCTCGGCCAGCGCGGCGCCGGCAGCAAGCAGCCCGCCTTCATGGGACCACGGCTTCCTCCTCACATGATTAAGGTAACTGGAGGGGGGCAGATAATGGCACCAAGTTACAGTGGGTTTGGATGTGGGGTGGGGTTTTTTGAGTTTTATTTTCCCTTCCACACGGCAGGTTTCTTCACAGGCCTCGTGCTACAACCGGAGTTATTCAAACAGTGGCTAATCCTTAATTGTGCAGCCGTGCCACTTTGTTACTTTGTCCTTCCAGCTCAGCTTTCTAAAGCCTGAGAGCTGTGTTCTCAAGACAATTTAAGTAGTCTAATAATGTCTAAATAATTTAAATTTAAAAAGTAGTCTATTAATGCCTAAGTAATTTAGATTTAAGAAGTAAATATCTTGCCCATCCCTATCAGTGTCACTTTAGTTGAGACAGTGATAGAATACAAACATTCTTTTTCCTGAGTACTAGCAGAGTTATTCTAGTGTTGTTGGGAAGTGTTTAAAAAGGAAAATGAATACTTTTTTGAATAGCTTTAGTCAATGTTAAGTTATTTGGGTGGGTGTCAAACTGACCCTGATTTGATACCAAAGGCAGGATTTATACACGCCTGTTCAACATGGATTTATATTGGAAGGGAGGTGAGTTTCTTCTTAGGTGTTGAGGCAATCTGTTGAACTATTTAGTATGAGAATTTAATGTTGTAAAACTTCCAGTGCTGTTGTTTGAACATATCCATCTTGCAATCTCTTCAAATCCAGAGTTCAAGTCGTTTAAATGGAAATGGACCCTTAAAAGAGGATCCCAGCACTGTTGGTGTTGCTGTAAAAAGGCCATCTTCAGCTCCACCAACAGCCTGTGTTCAAAACTGGGCCATTTCCAGGCCTTCAATGACAGACCCTTCCAAAACCCAGAAGATCACGATCAGTATTCACAACAAGCTGCCCACACGGCAGGCGGTGTCGCAGGCCGAGTGTCCGAGCAGCGCTGTGGAGGAGGAGGATCTGAAGCCCGTTCCTTCAGCCACCATTACAAACTCTTCTGCAGCAGAGCCTACCTCAAACCTCTCCACAGTGTCAGTTGCTACTAATGTCTCCAAGCAGGAGGTCCCTGATGAAATCTTCATTGAGCCAGCAGTGAATGGAAACCCTAAGCTGTGTCCTGATAACATGGTCCCTTACGGTGCAGAACCTTCAGGAAGGTCCGAGGAGTCAAAGGGCTTGTTCAAAAGGAATTGCAACGTCGTATCTTCCAATGGAATTCTGATTGGGAAGGTGGTCCGTACATTGCATAATTCCCACTCATCCTGTCAGAATGCTGAAGAAAGATCCCAGCATGAGCTGCCAAAAATTGATTCCCTAAATGGTGCTATTAGTTTAGATAATGAATATAAAGAAAATGGACTGAAACTTGATGATTCCACTTGCCAAGTCCAACCTGTTAAACCTTCTGAGATTTTCTTCTCTAAAGCAAACGGAGTGCTTGAAACGGTGAGTTGCATTTGTTCATCTGGACTTTCTCATCTATGATACATTCAGTATTCATGAGCACTACAATGTGGAATACCAAGAAAACACGGCACAGATTTCATTCTAACCCTTTGTGCTATTATCCCACTGAATTTGCAGAGCTGAGCTGACATATAATGCCAACGTAAGAGAAGTTCAGGGAGATAATACTTCATAAGTTTCATAAAACATTTTTGGGAGGAGGGGGATGATGTGTAAAGTGGGAATAGTGCAGGCAACTCAATGTGATGTTGTTTAACATCTAATGTTGGAAGTTTTTCAGCAGTAGTTTTTTACTAAAAATAGCTTTTTCTTTCCGTTTGTTAACTCTGTGTTTTAATTGTAGATGCCTAAAGCTTTGTCGCCAGATCCTCAAGGTATCTTAGAATCTCTGACGTACAGCCAGCTGAACAGCTTGTCAGAGGAAAAAAGGTAAAATGACTACACTGATTAAAACAAGATTTCATACAAGATCATTACTATTTTGCCCATCTACTAATACTACTTAAGAGACTTACATCAGTACAGAGAATTCCACACTGTACATCTGGTATTGCAAACATCAGCACTGGGCACACATTATTCTGATCCTAAATACAGGAAGATGCCTCCTGTAAAACTTTCACAGGATGTTTTTACATTTTTCTGCCATTGTCTGGAATCCCTTTTCTATTCCTCTTTCCCTTTTTTTGCATCCTAGGATGAGTGAATGTAAATTCCCACAATCTGCTCTCCCACTTGGGAGAGTGGGAAATCTGTGTGTTTACCTTTTTTCTAATTGGGGGAAGAGCAAATACAGTTGTTCTGGCTATTGATGAAATTCAGAGCTGCAAGTGGAAGGAGTTGGATGTGTTAGGGATGGGTTTTTTAAGGCAAGACCTGCAGAGCTGAGAGAAGAAAGACTTTCCATGGGACCTGGGGGAGGTGTAAGAATGGTTTTCTAAAGACAATGTCTTTCAGACTTTTGCATTTGCCACGTGTTTTACTTTTGGAGATTTTACTCCTAACATCTTTTAGATGGACTTTTTCAAGTTAAAAATATGTTTTTATTTTTGTGCAGTGTCTCTGGACCTCAGAAATCTTCTGACAATGATGGAGTTATGGAAACAGTAGTGATGGAAGCACTGTTTGCCTATGAAGAATCCAGGAAGGTTCCTTCCAACTTTAGCTGTGAGGTTGAGAAACTTTTTACTCAATCAGATTCTGAAACCATTTTTACCAAAGAAGAAGTTGCTGAAAGTATTATAACAAAAGCTGATAATGCACATCTTAATATCAATGGTCAGCACAAGGTTAGGAAAAAATCCTTGGATACTGAAGGTGAATTCCTTGGGCAGTGTGAGTCTGAAGACATCAGAGATAAAGACAAACTAAGAAGATCAAAAGAACCTGAACTCATTTCAAAAGAAAATCCTTTGTACATCAAAGGGTCTCCTGAGAGCAAGGAGAAATTAGGGCAAACTTCCTCTATAAAGCCTGACATTGAATGTAGTTCTAAAAAACTTGCATCTCTAGATATTACAGATAAATGCCAAGATTCAAAGGACATTTCTAATAACTATGTAGAAGTACCGCCCGTTAATGACTCTTCTATTACAAAGCTGGATAAAGTATTGGAAAGTCAATTTTCTAGGGCAGATGAGGGACTGAGTAATAAAATATGTGAAGATGACGATAAACATATGAAAAAAAATAAGAAAAAAACCCATGACTCCAAAAGAACTGACAAAGAGCACTACCGGAGGAAGAGAGAAAGCTCAGACACTGAGGAGAAGGAGAGGCAAACCAGAAACAAACCAGATGATCATTCCCACAGGAGGAGGAGCTCTCACAGCGTGGAAACAAACAAGCAAAGCCGGCATAAGCAGGAGTATTGCAGTGAGAGCAAGTACAGATCCTCCCACAATGAAAGAAACAGTCCCAGCAATGGCAGGAGCTCAGGAAAATATTCTCGTTACAGATCCCGAAGCAGAGAAAGGACAGATCCAGACAGGAATAGGTATTATTATTCCAAAGGGGACAGACCTTGGATTAGAGAAAGATACTATCAAGATGAACCGCGGAGATGGGAAAAATGCAGATATTACAATGATTATTATTCCTCCCATGGAACAAGGGATGGTAGGGAGAGGAAGTCCTCTCATTGTGATAAAGACTATGACAAATTGAGCCAAGCTTACAGCAGGTCACACAAGGATTATCATTGCAAAAGCAGATGGGCTCACAGCACACTCTCCCGAGAGGAGGATGTGCATCACTTCAGCAGCCACAGAGCAAACTTCCACCATTGTTCAGTACCTCAGCAGCACTCGGAGAAATACTCTCGTGAAAGGCACGCACTTCCACCAGTGTCAGCTCACTCAAATTTTGAGGACTTTTCCCGGGAAAATGAAAAAGAAAAACTAAGAAATGGCAAAAGAAAATACTCCCACCACGAAGAAAGTGGAAGTGACGTAGAAAAGAAATGCCGAAAGACAGATGACCAAAGAATCAAAAAGTATAAGAAGGTCAAGAAGAAAAAGAAGTCCAAAGATAAACATCGAGAGAAGGATTACAAGTAAGCAAGGATTCCAGCATAATCAGCAATTTTTTCCTAATTATTTTCTGGGTATTTCTCATGTCTGCCTTTTTTTCATTGTTTCTAAGTAACTTAACTGTCATAATGTGACGGGATCATGTTATTAGGTTGGCCAAGAGAAGATAGGAAAGATGTTGCTGAATTGTGTTAGAACACTAGAGCTGGACAATGTAGTCAGAATATCATCTGCACACCGTTCTTGATTAGGTTGCAATTTTTTTTATTTTTTTTTTTAATTCCCCATATGCCTGTTAACGATTTGTGTACAAACCAGGACCTCTTGTCCTTCATTCTGAAGGCTTAAGGTTGCTGCATCTCAATTAAGTTAGATGTGCAGAAAGTACCACAAAGTAGCAGGCACTCTGCAAGTCGTCACCTGTGGTAAATAAATAACATTTCATATATACTTCAAGTGCCACATCTGTTTTTCTATTTTTAACTTGCATGTTTCCTTCAGACTTAATGATTTGGATTGCTCTGTGCTCCACTTTGACAATGACAATCGCAAACATAAGAAAAAGAAGAAAAAGAAGAAGCACGACAGGAAACTGAAAGACTTATTGGAATATTTAGACCCCCGTTTCCAGAAGAAAACATGGGAGAAGAAGGAAGAATCCCGTCCTCCAGATGACCATTTATGTGAGCAATACAGAAACCAGGGCAGTAAACAGGCCTACAAGGAAGAGAAGCCTTCTGGTGCAGGTGACAGCAAGAAATACAGCTCCATGGCATCCACTGAGTATGTCAGAGGTAAGGGACCCTGGCATGTTGGCAGGACTCCTGGTTCTTCATAACAATCTTTAAATGCTTGTGTGATGAAATCCCTGGGTTTTCTCACAGCTTCCAAACACTATCATGGCAGGGGGCTGGAAATAGATCATCTCTTTTAAGATTCCTTCCAACCCAAACCATTCTATAATTTAGATTAAATACTACATTCAGCTGCTCATAGCACAGAAGCAGTGCTGGTTGCTGTCTCAGAATAACAGGAGTTGGTGATAATACTGAAATATTGTTGGTCCAGGTATAGCTCTGCCTTCTCCTAAGCACAGCTGTCAAACCTCCAGAGGACACTTCACAATTTAACACCTGGAGAGTGTTAAATTCCCGCTATTGTTTTGTTCCATTGTGGGGTTTTTCTGTTAGTATAGACTTAACAATACAGAGAAGTGGGCTGAGGAAACAGTTCTTTCCCAATTTTTAATATTTGAAAGTCTGCTTGGTGCTTCTTACAAAAAACCCAAATATGAATTTGTGTGCCTGACTAAATTTACACTGAGCTCTCAGCTGTTGCTTGTCATAATCTCAACTTGGGCTCGCAGTAGATAAATTAATTAGTTTAAATTAATTAGCTCTAAAATTATGCAATCAAGATGATTGCACACTGCAACAAATTCAACATCTAAAATCAAACTTGACAACATTTCCCATGAAATTTTTGCTGAACAGAAGTGTTTACTGTAGAAATAAAACCTTATTAAATGCCTGTTACCTGAGATAAACCAGTTCCAGTTACTCATCTATTTTAATAGAAAATAAAAACAATCCCATAATTATTTTATTCAAAGGTAAGTGAAGTAATCCCTGAAGAAATGAGTCTCACTGTTATCCAAAAGCCAGTCTCACTGTTAAATTTACTACATTTTATACCTACCCAAATAAAATACTGATTGTGTTTTACAACAAATAACCAAAAGTTCTGTTCTAAAAATACCGAGTGAAGGAACAGCTGATTGCTCACCCATTATTCTTTATGAGAAAAATTTAAGAATTGAATTGAGGTCTTTCAAATCCTAATGTTGTAAAAGAAGACTTCTTTTATGATACTTGTCCAAAATAACCCTTATTGCACTAAAAGGGTCTGTTCTGACAAATTGGGAGCTAAACAGAATAAAATGCTTGTGCTCAATAGTGGTTTGGCTTTAGTGATTCTCTGGCCAGCAGATGGCAAACTCGGGTTTTTCCAAACCAGTCAGGTTTAGTGAGGAATTAAATGTTCTTCATCTTCTTGTTCAGGGCAGGGCACTGAGGGTGCTGGGCTGGGGAAGGAGAAGGAGCTGTTTGTTCACTGCTGAACGTGCTGCTCACAACACGAGGGGCAGATGAGGGCTGGCAGATGAAGTCTTGAGAATTTTAGTATTTCCTCAAGTCCATGGATGTTAATTAGCTCCATCTTCTGGAAGGTCAGTCTTTTTTTTTTTTATAAAATGGGTCTCAAGTAGGATTCTCTGAAGGATGGAAGCTGCCTTCAAAAGAGGCCACTTTTGCTGTGTTTTTAGAGTGCTGAACATCTCATGGTAGGGACAGGGGAGGAACCACTGAGGAATTGTAAGGTTGGGCCTTTTCACCCAGCTCCTGTTATTTTGAATAAATAAGGATGAAAACAGCTAGTGATAAACTGTGGTTTAAGAAAAATTTATACCAGAGGGGGGAAGGAGCAGCTTTGAAGTAGCTCTTTCCTGCATTCCTACATGTTCTCTCCAGCAAATTTCTGAAGGCTCTGCCTTTGTGGTTACGATTTGGTCAGCCTGACCACAAGATTGTTACTAAAACAAGGATGCTTTCTAGGCAAAACTTCAATTAAATTTGACTCAGCCAAGGTCCTGCACTTGCTGTTAAAGCGGGTGGCTGTGTCCTAAGGCTCTGTCCAGTTCAGCAGAACTGGGGTGCAGCTGCTGTGTGAGGAAGTTGGATCCTGTCCTGAGGGAGCAGGTGGAGCTGGGGCAGCTTTGAGCCTTTTAGAAATCAAGCCCCTGGGACAGTTTAATGTTTAATGTCATGGCAGGACTGACCTTGCTTCCTTTTGCCTTTCAGATGTGGAGCTGACTGATGAAAGCCTTCAATACTCAGACTGAACCCACCACCAACCCCAAGGATTTCTGACCACCAACCTCAACAACCCTTCACCTTCAGAACCAACAACTTCTCATCATCAAAACCAACGACTTCTTACCTTCAAACCTGACATTACCAATAGTGACCATCAAAACTTAAAATTTATTATCAATTACCATCAAGACAAAATCCAGTCATAAGTGGTGCTTAACATTTCTGTACAGAATTTTACCATATAAGAACTTTTTTTTAGTTTTTAACTTGAGACTTTCTTTTTTAAAATATACTTCTAATCCAAAAGGGTGAAAACTTTTTACAACTGCTGAACATTGTAAATTACCACATAAATATCTCACGGAGCTGAGATAATGCCCTGGAATAGACCATCTCAAATGCTGCTTAATTACAGACTCAGGTTGACTTTATGTTATTCATGTAATGTTACTCCAAGTTAAGACATCTGGTGCAAGAGCGACCAGGAATTATAAAAGTTGCAACTGACAGTCTGTATATTTAATTTAAAGACTTATTTAAAACTTCACAAGTTTTGCAAGAGCTTCATTTTTTTTTTTCCTGTGGTCTGACACTAGAAACTAATTTACTTCACATTTGAGTTATATTCAAGATCTGAAGAAAATCTTCTGGTTTTCGACATTGTGAAACAACAAATATGCAGTTCTGAATGTATCTCTCAAGACTATTTGTATATTGTTCCATATGGTTTTATTACATTTTTCTTAATATACTGTCATTTGTCTTAAGTCTCAGTTGTCTGTTTTGTCTCTCTAAAGTGTCTAGTTACAGACAAATCCATACTGTGATTTTTATTTTTATTATTAAATGCTATCAAACTGTGATGCACTTATTATTCACTGGTCCTGCATCAGGAGATGAGTGGGGAACCTGTATTAAATACAGTTCATCTGAATAATCTGTCTGGTTTATACAAGCTGTGTTGTTCAGAGATGTCTAAAGTTTGATCTTTGTTTTTTTAAAGATAAAAAGCACTTGCCCCACTGTAAATATATAGCATGTAAAATTTATATAGTATATAAATACAGCAAAGTTAAAATGGATTTTTACTTGAGTTTTACTTGAGTTCTTTAACATGGACTGTGTCATGGGAGCTGACAGCTGTCAGAGCGTGTTTGACACTCCAGAAGTCACATCTTCCTCTCAGTGTAGGGGAGAAGATGCTGTCGGTGTGAGCCAGAGAAGATCAGTAACCTGGGACTGCAGCAGCCTAGACAAGGATGCAGAAGGCTTCTCCTTTGAACTTAAAAGCTTCCACAGCCAGGCACCAGGCTGGGAGCTCAGCAGGAGCTTGGTGTTGTGTGTGCCAAAAAAAAAAAGAAAAAAAAAAAAAAAAAAAAAAAAAGAGAGCAAGGTTAATGTTTCACTAAATACTTAAAAGTAGTATTTTGGTACATGGAGAACACCATAAAGCCAAACCATAATGTACCTGCATAATGTTCCTATGGCAACAGTTATGTGACGTTACATAAAGTAACATGGCAAAGTAAGCAACATTCCTGTCCTGTATCTGGCTTTTTTTTTCCTCTGTTGTCCTCTGGCTCCAAAATTTGGTGTCTTGTCCTTTGTTTGATGGGTAACTCCAGCACAACTGTCTGAAAAAGGAGTTTGTGTTGTTGCTGTGCCTCCCTGCAGAGCCCCAGAGACAACAGCTGCCCCAAGTGGCTCTGGAGCAGGGAGGGCACAGGGTGACACTGCCCCAGAGCTGTGCAGCAGCAGCACCTGTTTGTAATTGCTAATTGAGGAAACTAATTAATCTACTCCAGGAGCAGAGATCCGCTTCCCCCTCACATCTGACTGAAAGTCCTGGCAGGGAACTGACAAAATAAAATACCTCAATTTAGGGTGGCTCTCAAGGGAAACCAGCTTTTACTGGAGTCACACTCGTGGTAACACACTTTACTGAAACATTTTGCAGCTGAAGTTGAAATTAAACCTGATAATTTAAATTACTGTGCCTAAGGGTAGGAAAAGAGGCCTTTTACATACAACAGCAGTTGTAAAATTGAACCTTTGACTCTTTAAGAGTCAGCAATTGCCTCCCACGTATTCCTGATAAATGAGGAGACAGTATAATTTCACACTTTATTTTTGAGAAAATTGACAGATTTAAGCAACAGGTCTTAATGATAAATGAAAACATTAATATTGCAGTGGCTTTACATAAGAACATCACCGTTATAACAATGATTGATACAGAATATTTGTCATGCAAATCACTTGTATACACCAAGTAATACTCATATCAATACATACCTGTACAGTATTTACATTTTATATTTAAACTCTAGCTAGAAACATTTTCCAAGAAAATATAGAAATGAAACTGGTAAGCCACAAGTCTTAATTTGTAGTATCTGGTCTACAACAGACCTAGCTTTTCCAGCAAGCATATCTACATAGATATGTAATAAATCTTAAAAATATGCAGGTTTTTTTTTTTTTATATATGAAGCATTATCTATGCTGCTCACTTTATAAAGGTTCTGTTTTGTACCAGTTTAAAATGGTTCAAAATGCTAAGTGATGCAGAGCTTATTTTGTCAGAATATTGTAAAATTTAAGTCAGTCCAGCTGAGCTTAAGTTTTGTGTACAGTTCCCTCCCAGCTGCACTGGCACTGCAGCTCTCACTGCCCCCGCAGTTGTAGAGGGCAGGGTCAAAATCAACTCAATAATTAGTTGAGTTTCAGTGCCACAGGAAGGGAGAATCTGTTGTCCCCAGAGGACTTTTCCTCAGCATGGCCAAACTGTAACAGATCCTGCTTTAGGCCACCAAGCAGCCACTTTCAGTAGCCACCCCTGGACTTGGAGCCCAATAAAAAAGGGAAAGGTTGAGAGATTTTTTCTTCACCCTCGTGGATAGTACCTGATACGGCCAAAATTTTCACAAGCCACTTTGTTTTACTGGCCTCGTAGCCAGTGGAAATTTTGGGCCAGTTTCACTCCCTGTTAATACTGTTACAAAGAACATCTGAAATCAAATATTAACACACACAAAAACGCTATTCCATTAGCTTTGGTAAATTAAATAGATACATTGAGCACCACAAGTAGCTGTTTAAGATGTTGCATTTCAATGCTAAGAAATAATATATTTCCTGCTATAATATCCTCAGTTACATGTTACTCTAAGTAATTATTTCTGCTGGATATAAGAACTTCAAACTAAATACAGCAAATGAACTCTCAAGGCATTTCCTTCATGCTTACAGGCAGACATCCTCACCTGGTTAAATAAATAGATTTTCTCAAAGGTGGTATTTCAGAAGGTAAGAATTGATATAAAAGTGCTTCATGGCTTATTAATGCTTCTGTAATCTCACATTTCTCCAGAAATACTGTATTTGCTGCCTTTCACCTTTATGTTCACTAGTACCACTGATTTGGCTTGTCACTATTTGCATTACAAATCTACTTGTCCAAAGCTAAGACTGATGTAGGCAGTGCTTGAAAACAAAATGTCACTGCAGAACAGAAGACTCAAAACAAGTGCTGGCAGCAGCTCCATCACTGTGCTGCTTTGCAAACACAGGGCACAGAACCTAATTCATTTCTATGAAGAGTTTAAATGTGTTCCTTTAAGAAGATATCCCCACGCTGACATTTATTCAAGGATTCTACCTCCCCTGGCTGAGTTTTACTCCTTTGGAAGCACTAAGATTTAAACATTCACCCAAGCAATTCCACACACCCTGGGGAAAATCTAAAATGTAGGAGAGTTTACTTTGTTCTTTTCCTCTCAGCCTCTTTTGCAAACATGCAATAAAGCAAAACACTCACAAGGCTGACACCCCATGCAAAACAAGGCAAATCAGTAAGACAGAACAGTGAAACAGAGTCTCCCTTACAGATCAAAGGAGATTTCAAATAGATCAACTCAGTAAGTCTGTGGGTTTGCCAGTGCAGCACATCTCCCTACAACAGACCCAGAGATGCTCCTGTAACCAACAGGCAAAGCTGCTTTAACATTTTGGATCTCAAACACGTTCACTGGCACAGCAGGCACTGCTCAGGTTCAACAAGTTTGGGAAAAACTGAGTAGTAACAGAAGCAGTCAAAACTTTTTGCCCCTATTGAGGAATTAGGGGCTTTACCATAAGAGCAGTATGTGTGGTATCAACAGAAAAGCACTGGAGTAAAATCTGGTGCAGCAGCTGGTGTGTTCCTGAGAGACCCAGCAGCAGGACCACAGAGATCTTCACAGGTTTCAATACAGATACAGGCCAGTAGGGAAATCTAGCTGCACCAGGTAATCAGTACTTTATGTTTTAGTAAAAATGTCTACTGTTTTCAATTGCTGTAGCACAAATGTGAAAATTGCCTTTTAAAGAATGCAATAAAAACATTGAACTTGTATGAACTTGCATGAACTCTGTATGTCCAAAGTTTACCAAGCAAAGGAATGAATTCTGCTTGCTTAACTCTCTAGGGCTGCACCTTACAGAGTTCAACTTCCTGGCTTTTCCCTTTAAAAACAGTGAATGCATGTGAAATTATTTGGGGGTATTTTCACATGCAAGGCCTAAAATCACACAAGTCCTGTCATCTCTCTCCTTTAGTAGTAACCTAGTGTTAATCAAACTACAGCATCTCAAATATAAGAAGGACATTACTATATAAAAAGCAGATTAAACCAGTCATTAATCCTTAGTGTTTGTTGTGAGTGTATGAGCAAGCAGGAATGAGTTTTAGCCAGCTGGCAAACACCAGACCACATCTGGTACTTCATGTCATGGCCACAGTCCCAAACCTCTGCTGCTGGGCTCTGCCTGTATTTCAGTGCACACTGACAAACCCTTTGGCACCATGAGGTACCTACTGAGCTGCCACTCACTGTGTTTCTGAAGGAAATCTATGTCCATGAAGGTAGGAGAGGAATCCTGAATGAAAGCTGCACTCAGCTGTAACTGTGAAACACACTTGACTGAAAACTGACATTGGGATTGTGAGGTTTTTGCTTACAGGAAAATATAGTGCCAGATCATGCCGTGCTCCACTGCTGGTGCTGCACTTCAGTGAGAAATCAAAGTCTTATAATCACTCCTTTTATGGGAAATGTGCTCAGGTAACAGGTAGAGGACATTTCAGTGTTAGCCCTGAAATCCTTCTCTCCCAACCCAAGTAAACTGGAGCTGTCACTAATGTAAGTGAAAACAAGGCTTCCATGTGTTCAGCTGAATTAAGTTCCAATATAATCATTCTCTGGGATTTGAAGCTTACTTCAAATTATATACCAGCAACTATTTACCCTGAAAAGTTTTGCCAAGTTTTTATGCCATAGTAAAATGTATATATATATGTATATATATATAAAATTTACAATTGTCTTCATTTAGTTTGTCCAATCTCTTCTATCACTGCACAGTATGCTCAGTTATGGGTTGATGCAGGGCTACAAGTTGCCAATCATGTTCTATTTCTTATTTGCAATTCTTCTTTTCCTTGTTGCCAGCATATCATAAAAGGGATCCCTGCTGATACTTGCTCTGGAAGAGAAAAAAGAAATCATTAATCATTTGTTAATCAAAGGTTTGATTAACAAATATCTGGGTTTGAAAACTACAACTTCTGTTCTCTCTTCCTTGTGGTTGCCTCCACACTCTTGAGATGGATGGCTGACTTCTAAGTATCACAAATACTTCTTTCAGCACAAGGTGCTATTGCACTGTGTTTTGTTCACACCTTCACATCTTGACTATTATTTATTTCTTTAAGTGTGGGTCTGCTTAGAAACCTTCCAACATAAAGTCAAGCTGTGGAAGTTTAAAGCTGCTTGTGAACATGCTTAAGATACATGTCACTAAAGTTAATTACTGGGTGAAGTAAGAATCTAATAGAATTAGGTTTAAAGACAACTCACACAAGGTTTTACATGTGTATAGAACAATAAATTCATATTCCCCTCATTTGAGTTAGCAGCAGTATTTCCTTAGGACCACACAGTAACAGATTTGTGTCTTGATCCACCAACCCCACAGAGCTCACTGTTAGTCCTTGAGGACGTTGCCACATCAGAGCTCTTCAAACAAGTTACAACAAATTCTCGTAGTATCATACTCTGAAAACAGCTTACACTTCATTTCTGAAAGACATTTAAGACTTTAAACTCACTTGATAGATTTAATCCACTCTTCCTTTTCTTCTGGGGTGGGAGCAGATATTCTATACACTACATGGTTTCCTTCCACCACCCTACCGTCAGCTTCAGTTTTACACGCTTTAATTACTTGACCTTTATGACTGGGGTTGTAGAGCTCAAAGCAGTTCTGGAGGGCAGAAATGAAGTAATAAATTTAAAAGAACAAAACAAAACTGACAAATAAATTCATTTAACAGTACAATTAAGTTCCATATGGTTTACTCATCTTCATTTAACAAATAACTATGCAACTGTCTTACTGGTTTTCTAGGGTCTTCGACTTCTCGTATGCTAAGATTTTCCAACGGAATAATTCCTCTAGGTTCTTTGTCCTAAAAAATTAGGAAAATATCACATTATTAGCTACTTATGAATCTTGATTACAAAGAAAATTCATCATGATATATACTCACTGTTGTGTATTCAAAGTAATACAGGCAATTATCAGTCAGAATAAACCATCTCCGTTTCCATGTTTTTACTCTTCCCCCTACAAACAAAAGGTATTCCAGAATTAAACATCTGCTGCTGTCAGGGCTTTACAACAGGCAAGGAAATAATTAAGTTTTGCTTATTTTTCAAAGTATGGTTTAATTGCTTAATGGTAAATGGATCAGGCACAGATGAGTGAGGTTAAAGAACATGTTACTGCAACTTGTCCTGAGGCAGCATCAACTATGGAGGTGCCATCAGCCAAGAGAGCTGTGGGCAACAGTGAGTGGCCAGACCTGCTCCCTTTGTCCAGGCCCTCACCTGTGTTCACTGCACCAAAAATAGCAGCTCTGCACAGTGCTGGACATAGCCAGTGCTGCCCTGGGCTGGTCTGACCCACAGCTGCTCACACCAGCACTGCCTGCAGAACAGCAACTGCACCCCTGCACCAGGGGGAACCTCCTCAACAGCTTGTCTTGGGCAAGGAGAGGATCCCAGCAATAAAATTAAGGGTATTTTATCACTTTCCTGTCACTCCACTCGTGAGCAAACACGTGATTAAGAACCTGCCTTTATTTTCAGATTTAACACCAAGTGCATAAGGTGCTCATAAACATTAACAGAACAAATATGATGTGTCATTAATGAGGAGCTAATCCTATGCCAAAATATACCATATTTACTAAGTAGTCATTTTTCAGTATTTTAAAAACAGCTTCTTTTCATAAGTTAATATATCACTGAGTACACTTGACAGAAGAAATAGCTACTGCTCCAAAAATGCCAATTTTCCTTCATTAACAGTTTAGACAACAGCAACCACCTCTTCTTTACACCTGCTAATGTCACCCTCTAGGGAATAGTTCCTTTTTAGAAACAACAGTATTGTTCTGGCCCTTTTGGTTGTTTTTCTGCCATTGGCTGCTTCAGAACACACCTGGCTTCCCACATGACATTATTTTAAAAGTCACTTCTAAGAAAGTCAATTGTAGATAGAGCATGCATATGTTATTAGTTTAAAGGTTTAGATCCACCATAGTTATCTGACTTCAGGATTATGTCACCACCTGTGCATCATCCATTCAGCAGTGATTTAATTTCATTAAGCCAACATTTCAAAAGAGTTGATCTTGCTATTGAACACCTGTGCATAAAAGAGCACCAATAACACACACAAGACACCCAGTTTAATCCAAGTCATATAGTCAAATTTAACACATAAGCATAATTTTTTTCATCTTTTTTGTTCTGCTTAAGATAGCTGGGTTTTTGTTTAATACAGAAACCCAAATCATATTAAAGAACAATTCTAGAGTATCATGACATTTCTTGATACCAATCTACTGCATATTTGCATTGCAGACCAAGTATGTTGCACGTTGTACCTTCCTTTTACTGGGTTTCACAACCTCCACAATAACCCAGTGCTAACACACTGCAACATTCAATGTACTCTATTTAACTTTGTTTTCACCAGATGCACTCGTATCTTAAGAAAAATTTAATCTGCAAGCAGGTGTGGTGAAATAAGTGAAGGCAAAATAGTGCAAGATGCAGAAGCTGTGACACAATGAATGGTTGAGTGAACTGGAGACAGTGAGGGAAGAACTGGTGGCATTTTAGTACAACCACTGTGATAGATCCTTAAATAAAGCACTGCAGAGATGTTCAAACTGGCACGTAAGTCACTAGAAAAATCTCCCATCACCTTGACCGAGAGCTGGCTCAAGTATCAGGAAATATTTGGGCTTGGCTCAAGCTTGACTCACTTCCAGACCAATGGAAAAGCAGCAGCCAAGTCACGGTGACTGCCAGGGCACTCCCTGCCATCACCACAACGTGACTTGCTGTCACATAGCCCAAGATCAACTGCCATGGCTTTAAGTCACGTTCTGCTCTCCAAGGTTAGCAGATTAATGTCATTTAACATTTTTATGGCACTAAAACATCACCATGTTTTCCAGGCTAACAGGTAACATCAGCTATCAGAGGTCATGGCTTGCCCAGTTCTAGTAGAAAATAATTCAGGAGGAGAGAGAATGAATTGAACAGGGAAAAGGTTACTATACTATCACAGAGCAGATTAAAGTGAACAAAGGTGTTTCTCATTAACTGTGATATCATGTCAAAACGCAAAAAAAAAATCAGTAGTAACTATATATTTAAAAGAAGACCTGTTTATAATTTAAGAAAGAAACAACAGACCTAAAACACACTCCCAGAACAATATGAATTGCCAAAAAGTAAACAGCAGTTGAGTTTGCTAATGTTTTCCTGACAACATCCACTCTCCCTGGAAAAGCCAGATTTCTCAAACCTGAAACCTTTTGTAGTCATGCTGCAGTTTTGAGAAAGTTTTTGTCATGAAACATCTCCCAGCTCCAAGAAAGCCACAAGGAAGATTAAGTATTTCCAACAACATCCCTCTTACTGCTCCAGTCTCCCTGAAACAGCCAGTAGCTCACTGGGTTACAGCACTCATGGGACTCATAGAAATAGACCTTAAACCCCTGCCCCACCAGCTATCAGTCACTCTTCCAAAAGAGAAAAAAAAAAAAAAAAAAAAAAAAAAACCCCAAAAAATTTTCCCAGTTACACAAATCTCTGTCCNCAGGAGTTTTTGGCGGGATAAGGAACTCCTCTCACATAAGTCTGTCTCCCCATCCCATTACTAAGTTTCAGCTGTCAACAGCACAGAAACTCCAATAAAGCTCAAAATCTAATCTGTACTAATCAAATTTGCAGGGGTCACCACATCACACGTTTTTAATATGCCTTTACAATGGGCTGCCGCCCAAGCAGTCGGCTGATAAGGCGCTGTGGCCTGTAAACTGCACGAGATTAATAGGTAAAAACACATAACAAAACATTCTTGTCCTTGGCTGAGATTGCTGCAGGCTCACAAAAAACAGAGGATTTAGTACCATACTTCATCTCTTATTCCAGCTCCCAGCCCTTTAGAGATTAAGACTGGAAGGAATTAAGTTAGCAGAAGAGGAACAAGAAAACCACAGAGTATGAATCCATAAACATTTACAGAAATAGAGAGATAAGTGACATACTTCCGAAAGATCAAGCTGATTACAAAAATGCACAGACACCTCAAATAATGAAATACAGAAGCACTGATTCTTCCACAGTAGGTGGAAATGTAAGTAAACTATAAGAAAAGGCTACAAGACAAAATGTACAGGAACAGAAACCCTCTTCACCTTTGTAACTCAGCATACAATTTTTTTTTAACTCCGGGCAAAGTACAAACTGAGCAACAAGGTAAGAGAAACCATCTATAATAAAAACAACTGGCAATGATTTAGGAAACAATTCTCCAAAGTAAAAAAGACCCTAAGGCTAAAGGTATCTAAAGTTAGAAAGTTCTACTCAAATCTTCAGTTCATTTATATAAAAGTTTTAGAGCTGAAGGAGAGGGATGCACCCATCAAGAATGTTTTGGGCTTTTTTCCTCCTGAGTTCATTTAGATAGCACCAGACAGAACAGACTCAGCAACTACACAAGCAGGTTGGATCAAAGTTTGGCTTTCTTTTCAAAAGCATTTTCCCTTGACCACAACACTGGTTGCCTGCGACCCCACCGGAGCCAAGCAGGTACCGGAAGGCACCGGTTTCCTGATCAACCAGCACTGTTCTCTCACCCCAGATAAGGGAAGAGAAACAACATCCTCCCAAGGACAGATGTGCTGGAATAAGCACTGCTGGTGGGACAGGCCCGGATGTGAAGCTTTTGGATCATCTCCAAGCTCTCTGTAACCGCCTGACTGGCAGAAAAAATTAACACACTCATGTGTCTGGCTGGAATCATTTCCTCTCCAGTTTGGGGGAGTAATGTCATAGTTTCCCTCTAACCAGAAGAAAATATTACACAAACCAAGCAATTTGCCAAGAGAAGCTGCTTAAGGCAAAGAAACACCTTCCTGGCAAAACAGTTCTAACTTAGGCATTAGCAAAGAGATCACAGGCAACAATTTCAAAATACCTTAGAGTGGATGGCAGAAAACTTCATGGTATCAACACCACTCATTATGCAGAAAAATCTGAAGGCTCATAATCAGTCAAGTTGCTCCAAGGAGGGGTCACTAGCACTCAGCAGCTTTCAGTTTTTAACTTGCTGCATTCATTTTCATTACACCATGCTTCAAACCATGCAGAACTGAATGATAATTCAGGCCTACCAAGATAAAGATGTCTATTTAAAGGTACTGGCTAAGTCTAGATAGATAAAGCCAGAATTGCTGTCTGGCTGCCAAGTTTGGCACTGGGACTTAATGTAGTCACCTCTGAACAATTCAGAGTAGCAAACTCTCCAAAAGCCTTCTGCACCCTCCCAGCCTCCTAAAACCCAGACTGGTCTTCTGGACAGATGGATTTTACAATATATGAAAGTTTCATGATATCCATCTTCTGCCCAGAGAAAAATCAATATAGCGAGGGATGGAATACTAAAAAAGGGGCACAACTACATAAATAAGAAGAGCTGAATATGAGAAACACCAGATACAAAATACTGTCTTGATATACTCAGAGTCTGCAAGTAATCTTAGTCATGTTTATAGTTTTATAAAAAAACCTCCTATTTCAACTTTTGTTTAATCACAACTGAGCAGTTAAACTCTCATACAGGAGTTTGTCTCCTTAGCATTCCAACAATACACTAATTTTTAATATCAGAACCTTCTAGAACTGAAGGAAACTCCACCCATTTCACAAGAAGGGCTTCCCAAGAAAAAGGACTGTAAAAATGCAAACGATGTGGACTGAGACAGCACTCTCAACATACAGTTTAAGACTCCTTGCAAACAGGAAACTTGAAGGAGAAGAAAGAAATAGAAGGGGAAAAAAAAATAAAAGGAGAAAAAAAAAAAAAA
>VZUA01017070.1:0-27080 GCA_013401035.1 Horornis vulcanius
AAGTTGTAAGTTTGTAACTTCCAAGTAGTAAGTCTGAGTGTGCTAATTTGAAAGCTTGTATTGTTAGTAATCCTGCCTGACAGCCCCTAGGAATGAATGTAACAGTTCCAATAGTACATGAAATGTATCACTAGCTAAGAAAGGTTAACTTTGTCAAGTTAGGTAAAATCATATGTGTCATATGCTGTCCTGCCATCCTATCTACAAAGGGCCCTTGCATGTAAGATAACAGAGAACACCTTCCATTTTTATAAAGACTAGAAGGGGGAACTGTGACGGATATAGCTAGATTATATCTGCTCAGATGATTTGGCTTAACAGATACCAGCTTGACCAGCCTAACTCAAAGTAAACAAGTCCCTAGACATGTCAATGATAAATCAGATTCAAACCCAGTCAGAGGACCTCTTAAAGTACGGATACACCCATATCACTGGCCAGTGAGCTAACCAGAGTTGAGACCCTTGACCAATCATGTCTATAAGTGCAGGAAATTTGAAAGCCCTATAAAAGGAGCTGCCGAACAATAAACGTTGGCTTTTGCTGTGTGATCTCAGAGTGTTAATGTCATGTCCCTGTCTCTGACTCCACAGCAACACCTTCCTGCAGAGCTGCCCCTGTGCAAAGCATCCAAACATCTCTTGCCCTACTCGCTGGGACACAGCAGCCAGAGGATGCTTAGGAATGAGGATTAGAAGATTTTGGGGTGGAAAGGGAGGAAAAAGAGGGGGGAAGGGAAAGGGGAGGAGGGCAATAAGAAGGGAAAAGGAGGAAAATCGGGGGAAATGGGAAAAAAGAGAGGAAAAAGGGCAGGGGGGGAAGGGGTGGAAAAAGGGAAGAGAAGGGGGGAACAAAAGGAGGGGAAGGGAGACAAAAGGGTGGAGAAAAGGGAGAAATAGAAATGTAGGAAGAGGGCCTGTTCGCTAGTTTGCTGCTGTGCTTCACCTGTTGCAAAGCTGGATGATAAACAATCTCAGTGCACAGGAGAACAATTCCAACACCAATTTCAACCACATCCCAGTCTCTGCAGTGCCCCCAGTTCTTTTCAAGAGGGGCAAAAGGTACTTTTTAGTACCTTTAGCCTTTCCAAATTTTTTTTTGTACATAGTGTTTAAAATATTATATTTTATCTGCAGACCTTGTTCAGAGATATGCTAAACACTTATTACTATTTGTGTAAGAAATCTAGGTGCAAACTACTCAATCCTAGATTACATTTAGAGTCAGTAGAAAAACACTGACAAACTGTTCAGGGGGAATTAATCTTATCCTCAGGCAAGAATTAAAGACAGGTCAGCTTCATCACCCTGGGGAGGTGCTTGTTAGCATCAGTGACTGAGGAAGCTCAGAGACAACAGCCATCCAGTATTTAAACTGAATGTTGGGGCAGATGTATCCTAGCAGAAGACATGGTTTTCTATCCCTATTAATGTGGTCCAGTGACTGGAATGTTTTTGGGAAAAATTTCAGGATTTCATGCAACATAAAAGGTCACTCAAGGTCCTGGTACAGACTTGGCTGAAGCGATAAAAAACCCCACACAAAACCAACAGACTAGTCCTAATTTTAAATATTCCATTAGATCACATCCATTCCTTGCCTACATTTCAGGTGTTTTTTTTGTTGTTGTTGTTGTTGTTGATTTGGTTTTATAAAAGTTAATTATAAAAAGCTTCACATGTAGGATATGAACAGATGAATCAGGTGGAGTCAGTGGCCTTAGGCATAAAGAAAACATAAAGCTCTGCAGAAGAACTTGTTTCTTCCAGCATACCTGCTGTGCTGTCAAATGTGGTCATCGAGGGACACACAACTACTTCTTTACTTCCAAATCCTGCCCTTTGTCCTAACTGTGAAAGCTAAGTGCTCTCTTCTCGAAAATAATTATGTGCTCTGTTGTCTGTCTGCATTTAACAAGACATGTTAATCAAATATCACCAAAGTTTTATAGAAAGAACCAAAAATTGCCATAATTTGTGTGTCTTTTTTACTTTGTATCCCAAATTTACTTTCATAATAAAAATACTGATTAGCTTTGCTCCTATCTGACCACAGGGATAGGAATATAAGTGCTGCTATTCTGTTTTCTGAGCAGTCAGAATAGAACACTGCTGTCCTCCAGACACATCTCTTTCAGCTGCTGTCAGATATTCCATGGGACCTATTTCTACCTGGGCTTCTTTGGGCATCCTGGTGAGTCTGAGTAAAACAAGAAAGCTACAGAATATTCAGTGTTGACTTTAAAATTAAACCTTTCCCATGGGTGCCAGGTGACATTCAATCTGGCAGGTATGAGCCAGCAGTTTCACCAGGTGAGGCAGAAGCACAGCACTAATTCAGCAGCAAGAGATGCCTTTGAGGAAGGATTACTTCATTCCTCTCCTCCAAATTCGTTCCCAATTGGAATGATGATGTAAAAGCCATACTATTCAAAAAAGACAACAGCCAAATGAAGTGCCAATACACAGCACAGGAAAAACAGGGAGGCAGAGGGACATCTTTGTTTCTCTACAACTTTGTCTCCTGATGAGGAACATCTACAGTAGAGCAAAATATGGAAAAACACACAATCAAAATAAGTCAAACAAAAACAGCCCCACTAATTTAATAGAAGATTAAGAAAACTCCCACAAAGTAGCTTATATTACAGAAGTGGCATTTTAGGGCACCTCAGAAACACAGAGAGATGGTTCTTAAAGCCCACAAGGGCCCCAGAGGTTTCTTTTCCCCTCTTCCCCACACCTAATCTCTCTCAGTTGTACATGCTGTAAACAAATGAGGCTTGGAATACAATAAAACAATTGTGTGAAAGAACAACTTTGGTTTTTTGCTTTATTAAAATTAAAAGGCAGAGAGGGAGGGTTGGAAGCAGATTCAGAGAGGGAAAAGCTAATGAGAATTTGGTCCCAGCAAACGCTCCTAGATCACATTTTTGCTTCAATGCAAACCAGCTCCTTGTTCCTCCACAGCAGAGACACTCAGGCTGGACATTCTGCCCTGCTGTACCTGGGATGGCAACAGGAATATTCCCATTTATGCCCTTTTAGGTATCAAGGTATTCATTAAATCATTCAAAAATTTATTCAATTTACGCACGGCTGGAGAAGGCACTTAAAACATCAAGAGCACTGATATGCCATGGATGTGGAACTCACAGCAGCACCCACAAACCTGCTAAACCTCCTCAGGGTAAATGATCTCAGCAGCAGCAAACCCAAAACGCCAGACATCAAAGCCTGTGCACTGACAAACAGTTGGTGAAAGAACTGTTCCGAGAGTTCAGAGATGTGGATTTGTAACAGTCCTGACAGAAGGTAAAACCACAGCTCCAGCAACAAAATGAACTCTTTGATCGTAGGAAAAAGATACCCAGGGAACAGCACAGCCCACTGAAACAAAAATGATTAAAAGAAAAACTGATCACCTAAACCACAGAGTTGATGGCAAAAACGTAAGTAGGAAGAAATGGAGGAAAAGGTCACCCTGTGACTTGAAGATTTAAACAGAAAAGCAATCAGTAACAATATATGGTACTCAAATTCATAAAACATATTAAATCACCTTCTCTGTAGTCTTAATTACTGACAGGAGTAACTCCTTATTAATTGAAAGGACACCCTCAGCTCAAAGACAGCAGTGAAAAATTTTTATATCGTACCCATCCACTCCCACAAATCCACAAAGGTCAAAAAACACAGCAACACTGTTCTTTGGCCACTGCAGCAGCAGCTTAAAAACAAACCAATAAAAGCAGATAAGCAAGAGATTCTCTTCCTAACAAACACAATATAAAATATCTTAATTCATAAATTGCTTTCATTTTAAAGAGAACCCTGAAGATGTATCTTGGGTATGCAATGTGAGGCTAAAATTCCACTCAATTTCTGTAGTATTAAATAGAACTAAGGGATTTGACAAGGCTCTGGAAATATATCATATATAACACTGGAGGGATCCAGCAGTTAAAGAGAAGGATTCAACCTCCTGGCACTTCTCAGAGATGAGCCACTCAACCATTCTCAGCACTAGCAGTGCCCCAAAGTACGTGTGTCCACAGCAGAATCCTGCTGTTCATATCTACACTTATATATGTGCCCTGCAATTACTTACTGTATATTTATATGAATATAAACAAAATGTGGGATTCAGTGTGGGCACAAACACCATTTATAGAAATTGAGGTTACGTTTAAAAACCCTGATCAGCAGTTACCTCATTCTCATGTCCTACACTGAGACCACATTCACATGTACAGTGCACAAACCTGTTCCCAAACTCATCCAGAATTAAATCAAATTGCTACATTACCAAATTCCAGCTTAGAGGTTTCGTATTTTTTGAATTTAAGGCTAAGCTAAAATGAAAATAAGAGGCAGGTGAGTATTCCACACACAGAGCTGTGTTTACTGCTCAGATACTGAGTATATACTTAGGGAACACCCTCCCTACCTTTTAAAATGGTAAAAATAAAACAGGATATGTGGGGAAGATGTTCAAAACACCTCCTAGGGGAAAATAAAAACACAAACACAAACACAATTTCACTGATTCACCTGAGAATTGGAACTTATTTCATTTCCAGAAACCCACATTGAAGCCATGAATCATCACATCTTCTGGCTGGAAGCCAGTGCTGCAGCTCCTGTTTCCATGACAATCCTAATGCCTCCCTGCTCCACGGTCTTGGTATCAAAGTATTCATTCAAAAATAAAAAAGGGAGGATTGCAAGCCAAGTGATGACTCAAGAAAATGCTTTAAAATGCTCATACAAGATTCACAGCTTGCTGAAAACACAGTTAGGAAACAGACAATCCATCACAGGAGCTATTTCTGCATGAGGACATGGCTGAACATCCTGAGTACTTCTCTCTGGATCAAAACTTTCCCTGTGTAGGCTTCCCCTCTTCTCATGGCAGCTAATCCAGAGGAAAGGTAATTTTTAATTCTTTTTATTATTATTTCTGCTTGCACATCTGTTTGCTTTTCTCTAAAAGGATACATTGTTATCCACATACATCCTGACCCAGCTACTAATCTTCAATTCAGCTTAAACTGTTCCCAATTTGAAATCCTTGGCATTACAGGAAGAAATGGGACCAACTCCTACTCACTCATACAAAAGGTTTAATAAAATAACATGCCTATTCTGATCTTCTGACTGTTTCTTCATGGATTTTAGAAGAACAAAACAAGCTTAATGCACAGCTGAAATATACAGTGCTGGTACGGCCTTCTACAGAAAAACCAGGGTGATGTTTCAAGCCTCTAGGCATGATACACGAAATCATTCCCATAAGGAAACATAAAATTCTGTCTTTTCAGAGAGAATTTCACCAGCTGTCAAAGAGCTCATCAGTTCAATGAGAGGTTTCTGCAACGTGCAGCAATTTTAAATCAAACAAGGTTTACTCCAGATGAATCTCCTTCAAAATATAACTTTCACTTCTTCCAACTGATGAGGACATGAGGAAGTCAGCAGCACTCTCAAAAGCAGATACATTTTGGAGGATTTACACTCTATATTAAAATTATGCTGATCATGCAGTAATGCAAAGATGCTCCTTTTAATCACAAGTCTTCAGTCTCACCCAGGCAATCTGGGCAAGTTTTCCAGAATAATGGCAGAAACAGCATCTCAAAAAACACAGTGGCAGAAGGAAAACCATATCTGCTGGGAGTACAGTGTGGTGACAGGCACACAACCCACACACAACCCTGTAGAAACAGTCAATAGAAACAATAAAAATGAAAGAAAGCTGACAATTCCCACAATAGCCCCTATCTCCACACTACATGGGAGCACCACAGCCTTTTAAATACACTTACCCCAGTCAGGCAACTCTGTGTTATCATCCCTGCTGTACAGAAACAGTCAGAGAAGTGCAGTTTGTCTGGGTTAACAGAGAAAACTTGTGTAAGTGAATAAAGCAGGTTCAAAATTAAGGTCTTTCAACTGGAGTGCTGGGACCACTCTCCCAGTCTGAGTCTCACGGTAGCACAGAGCATGGCAATTAAAAATACTTGAGTGTCCTCCAGCGAGTTTTTAAACACACCACTGAGCAAACGGATCCAAATTACCTGGTAGTGTGTCACCTGACAGGCAAGCACTGCACTCATTCCCCTCCATGAGAACTCAGGAGCCTGGTAATGGCAGGAGAAACACCTCTCTGTGGAACGCACTGCTTGGCTGGGCTATACTCACTTTGCCTCAAACCCGTAAAATTAATTTCCATTATGGCAATAAACACCACTTAGCTGACATAAGTTGTTTATTTGCAATGTAATTGTCTTCAGAGAGCTGCAGTGTCATTCCTCCCCATTATAAAGGGCCCTGCAGTTGTCTCTGTACAAATCAGTGTCGCCCATGGTTTCACACCAATCCCTATGGATTCCCTCCACTAATTATCTTCAATAATCTTCTCCTCAAACGATCTGCACTTCTCCCTGGGAAAGGCACTTCTGTTTCAAGTCCCTTTTTACATTTTGCAGCAGAAACACATCTGGCCCTCATTAGAAGCATAATAAGGTACTACTGAATGTGTTCGCACTAAAAACTGCATAAAAATCACACTAAATAATGAAACTGCCCTTTTAAAAAGAGGCTAGGTCATTCAGTCACTCCAAAAACCTGCCCAAAACCATAAAAAAGCTTCCTAGCATTCTGAAGTGCAGAATTTCACCTGAACACCCCCAAGCCACTGCCCTGCAGGAAAGCCCTGCTTGTAAGAAACCAACAACTAGCACTGGTCTCATTCTTTTCTTAAGTTTTGGGTTGGTTTGGTTTTTCATTTGTTTGTTTTGGTTTTTGTTTGTTTGTTTTTTCTCTTAAAACTTTAGAGCCTGAAAACTGCTCTGGCTAGAAACTCTCTTCTATCAAAAATAAAGAGTTGATAACCTCAGAGATAACCCTCAAGGCCTGGAAACTGAGAGCACTGAGTACATGATTACATGAGTACGTGTGCTACCAGAAAAGCCTAATAATCCAAACAACTTGAGTAGATCTGCTAGATTTAAAGATTAATGCTTTATATAATTCAATATATGCTCTTTTAGAATTTCAGCAATGGCTTCTCACAGCTAAGATTACATGGGAGGAAAAGGGCAAAGCAGTTATCATCATCATCTCATAGCTTCATGTCTTATGACTACCAAGAACTAGAAACACATTAGTTGGCTGGTCAAACTTTTTGGGATTTGCAGAGCTGGGGTGAAATTTTGTATATTTGATCTTTATATCATTTTTCTTTTCTTTAATGATATTCTCTCTAAGCATTCAGGAAGTAAGAGAACTTTTGTCTCCTGTATCTTCATATTTGATGGTACTTGGGATATTTAATAACTGTAGAATCCTCTATTTAATTACCCAAAGGGATGTCAAACCTTGAGGACATCACACCTCTAAGCCCACTTTAACCACACAGATATTTTTGATTAGTAAACACAAGGTTTAAGAAAAATACAGAAACTACATCCACTTGAGTGTCACAATCTGCAGATACTGAAAAACATATGGAATAGAGATAAAAAAGCATTCTGACCAGTAATAAAATATTCCTGAGAGTTTACAAAGCCCAGTGGAGCACTGGAAAGAGTAGGGAGAATAAGTGTTTCTGGAGAGCAATATACAAACATTTTCTCTTTTGTAGGGAATTTGAAACGTGTTCAGACAAATGGGCTTTGCCATGTCTAATCCTGTCTAGCTTTTTAAGGCCTTCCAGGTGTGCTGCTATACCTGCATATTAAGGAACTGCCAGGTAAAAAGGACTTTTTTGCACTTGTGAGCAATGCTAACAGTACACTGCTCAAAAAGGGGTTTCTGTAGTTTGCCCCTCATAATATCAAAGGTCAAGGACTGCAAGGAGCCAAAAATAACTGTTTCCTTTCCACAGAAAACAAATGTACTGAGCTGTCCACCCACATTTCAGGCAGCTGGGGAAGATTTAGAGTATGGAAACACAGGCTAAAGAGGGTACCCCTGGTACAGAGAACACGAGTACTATGGCAGATCCAGGCACAAGAAAAGCTAAGGCTGAAGGTTTCTCTCAGTCAGAAGAGTTCTTAGTTGGCTATGAAAATGAAAAAAAATCAGAACAACTTCTTCAGTGCAGTCCCTTCACTACAATCAGGAAAAAACACAACCCAAAACCAAGAAATTCAGGCAAACACCCAAATCTTGAAGTGCTGTATAAAGGGTTAGAAGCTAAACTTCTAAATAGCCAGTTTAAAAAGAAAGAAAGAAAGAAACAAACCAAAAAAAAAAACCAAACAAAAAAATAAAAACAAAACTAATGACAAAAAAAACACCCCAGCCTTTTGTTTTGGGGGATTTTTTTTGGAGTCGTTACTCAGAAAATTCTATGCAAATGGCTGTAAAGGAGGAAATTAATATCTTCTGGTTTAATTTACTACCAACACTATAACGACACCAGTAGGATTCTTACTAGAAAATGAGAGTAACATCACAGAGAGCATTATGCAAGTCATGCAGCCATATTCAGTATTTCAAACTCTAGGCTCATTTTTTTTTTTTGTTTGACACAGGAAAGGCTTCCCTGAGCAGCCTTATTTCCCAATGACTTCAAATTATTACAGTTTCTCTCCTCTATGCTTTTGCTTTTCCATGTCCAGACTGGAAACACCTTCCATATTATCTCCTGACTTCCTGACTTCAAAATCCTGACTTCACCAAATAAAACTTGCTGTAAGTAACCGTATGAACTTCCTGTAGCACTTAAACTCTCTCAATACATGGTTTTACCCCTCTTCTGGCAGTCAAAGCTGTCCTCCACCAAGAGCAGCACAAATTCAGCACATCCCACAACCATACGCACAAGGGCTGAGGAGTCAAAGGCTGTAATAGAAGTGGATGCTGTAAAAATACTTCATTTTTAAATTCCTATCTGCAATTTGCTTTGGTTTAAATTATTTCCAAAGCCATAACCCCAATTCTTCAGAAATAATTTTGCTTTTCAGTTATCTGGGAAGAAAGCCAGCCTTAGCAGGAATGGTATAATGATGTCAAGAGAAGGGACAACTTTGTCAGAGACAAGAAAATTTACTTTCAGTTTACCATCACCTCTAACAAAGTACTTCTTGCTCAAATCAGAGATTCAGCACTGTGTTGGCTTATGGAGCAGAAAATCATTTTTTAAAAGTGTCTAGGGATGAAACACACTTTTTACAAGCGGAGTTGAGAAAGGAAATGGTAAGCCAGGAATAACCTGAGGTGTTACTATTAATCATTTACACAGCAGCACTGTTTGAAATACATTACTTAATAGGTCTTTCCTTCAAACAATGACAAAAATTATTTCCAAGACTAACAAAGTTCATGCAGGCAAGATGATGGGTCTCCTACCTCAGCTAAGGCAGGACTTACAGTGAAGCCTTTCAGCCTTATCCTTCAGGGCACATCTCAAAACACAGAATCTCACAAAATAAGGCTATTCCATGAGCAGAATTAGGCTACAAAGGACCCAGGAGTATTTCCTTCCCATATGCTATTGCAAGGCCTGTCCTGAAATGGAAATCGACAGTCCTTTATAGACTTGCGCCATCTCTCCCCAGAGGGGTTGATAATCAAGCAGGACAGGTAAGGCGCCACAAAGCCTCTCACTCTGTCAAAGCAAACTTCTTTCCCAAAGGATGGCAAGGACACATTCCCTGCCCCGGAAGGACAGAGGAGTCATTTTAACAAGGCTCACTGCACATAGCAGAGGCACTAATTTCATTTCCCAGTACTTGCAACTCCACTTGGTTTTGGCAAATATATAAAAATTGGATTTTCACTGCATTTAATTCTTCTCCCACCCTGTTCCAATCACCATCTATTTCAACTCTCACAAAGCAACCTCAGGTATTTTTTTGCCTGCAATTGGGAACATCAGAAACACCAAAACACAAAGCAACCCAGAAAAGCCCTTAGCCAGCTCTGACAATAGTAAAGGCACATTGTTCAATTCCCTTAAATAATGAAGTCGAAATCTGAAAAGAGACAATACAGATTGAAGCTTTTAAAGTGCCAACAGCATCTCCAGAAGGACCTTTTGGAGTACACAAAGATACCTTATTCCCTACAATCTGTGTCTGCAGTGAGCAAGGCACTTTTGTGCCTCCTGTAGCTTGCCACCTTCTCCCGAAGCACTTCAGTTTTCAAAAGGGAAGCATCACCCATAGCATCAGTTCCCCTAGAGTATTTATTTTATTCTTTAGTCCAGCTAAACCACTCTTCACATAAGATCCTTCATTCATATATTTTCTTGCTAAAAACCTTACAGAAGTGTTCTTGTCTCTCCACTAAAATAAAAAATAAGCCTCTTGTCACTCCTCTACCCCTTTCTGACAGCCTTCTAAACATCCTGCACTGATTTTCCCTGCAAGCTTTCCCTAACTCTGGGTAAAGCCCTCCCTTCTACCTCTCCTCTCATATTTCCTTCCCTCCAGGCTTTTGAAAACCCCAATTGCTAAAAACTCCACAGCTGTGCAATTTTCACTGTTTACTGACAGTAAACAATCCTATTACTAACGTCTGGAACCATTTTCATTACATGCCATCCACAATGCTAAAGCTCTGGGTAAAGTTTCTCCAAAGATTCCATACTCTGCAACTTTCTCCTTAGCACAAACACTCCTACTGGAGCAGCAATTATAATCCCCGCTTGATGTTTCACCAGGAAGTTGATATGACAAGTACTCTTGCCAAGAGCTCCAAGTAATCCCTGTCTCAGGATAATAGAAGTCATGCCAGAATAGAAGTGGGGGTATTATGAACAAATTCTCGGTGGATGAAAAAAAGGGGGGGCTGCCCCTGGTGTTGCTCTGATTCTGGGAGGGAGTTAGACTGGGTCCCCGATGCTGCAGCGGAGGGGTGGGGGGGGGGCAGGTTCTTAGCAGACTCAGCCCCTGTGTCACAACCACGGGACATGGGTAGGTTCTGAGTGGTTGCCGTGGTAGAATCTGCCCCTTCCCAGGAGCACCCTTCAGCGCAGCCACTTTGTTGCATAGCAACTGTCCTGTGTGTGGGGGCTCCACCGCTTTGAAGCCCCGGAGCTTAATTAATGCTCAAGCATCTGCTAATGATCTCTCACTTGCCACCTGGCCACTACCCTTGTTTCAGAAATAGCCTTTACATCCCTAGAAGGCGGACACTGGAGGAAGGCCTAGACTAATGAGCCCGACCCTTGGCATCTTGGGAGCATTTTTTGGGAACCAACACCCCCCCTAAAATGAAATTCGTCACAGTGAGAGGGAACCAGACGATGCCCTGGCGAAAGAAGAAGGAGATGCACGACTGAGCTTGATTTGAAGACTCAGCATGACCTACGAAGAACAAGCCAGATGTGGGGATGGGAGAGGAAGTTGACCAAAAGCGATGGCCTTCCGGTATTCCTGTGAGGACGAAGATAGAGAACACGTGGTCTGCAATAGACCAAGTTCTACCTGCATTATTCTCGACTACTCCAGATTGCTGTGGCGCTGTGGAAAAGTCCTGCCGAGTGATCGCTATAAAGCATCTTTTTAATAAAGAGCTAAATATTAATAAAGGCCTAAGCCCTATTCTTTTCAGGGGGAAATATATCCCACCACTCAAACCAAAGTTTGTGAGTTTAAAAAGTACGGGTCATGAACCAGGCAGGAGCAGAATTGGGCTCATCACACTTTTCGAATTCAAACTAAAACCTGTTATAAATATAGCAAGGTAATTCATGTTACAAAATTAATATGAAAATACAGCTTATCAGTATGGTAGTAAAATTCAGGTTATAAGATTGAAACAGCATAAAATCATTCTGGTCAAAGAACTGGCATCTGGATATGCCCTGGCAAAGAACCACCCCAAGGACATCAGCAGAAGCCAGGAAGGGTTTATCAATGCAATCACTGTGGAACAATGGACAGCCCCAGAAGGGGAGATGTGCTCTCAAAAGAGATGTGATCAGCACCTGTCAGAGAACCATCCACACCCGGTATGGATCTTATCAGCACTGCCAGGTGTGTGCATCCCAATGCCAAGTTCCCAAAAATCCAATCAAGCTCCCTGAAAATCTACTCAATGGACAGGATACAAGAAAAGAACCTTTATGAATATGGAATAATGACCAGGAAAAACAAGAGAATTCAATCATCAGCAGTTTTGACCCAGAACTGTATAAAAACAAATGTCGTAGGAGCAACTTTGTGAACTGTGGAGACCCGCACTATCGCGGCCGGATCCCTGTTCACCCAGCTCCGATCCCGGGCTCGGAACTGTCTCTTTTAATTGTGGCTTTTATTTTCTTTGTATCTATCACATTTCCAATAAATCATTTTGTCGGAAATTTTGACTGATCAAATATTTATAACAAACCTAAAGCCAGGCATGGCTCAAGATGACATTCTGCAGTCATTCCAATAAAACCTTCCCTTCCCAACGAAATCCTGATTTATGACCCAGACTGCTACTCCAGCCAAGCTTTTAAGTGTGTTAGAGGTGCTTTCTATTATTGAAAATTAAAAGAAAAAAGCGGAGTTAAAACTGCTTATCCTCTAAAGGAGGGTTAACCCCCTTTATTTGCAACCTAGCAGGAGAAAACAGGAAAAGCCACCTCTTACAGCCCAAAATCTTAGACGGGCAGGGGACAGAAATCGATCACTGCCTTTTCTTGGCGATGTCCAGAGGCAGCAATGTGTGGTGGTGCAGTCATTGAAGACTCCACTTAAGAAACACCCAGGATAGCAAATTCCACCTTTACAGCCACACAAAGGAGCTGATTCAAGGTGAGGAAAAAAAAAAGTCTGAATTATCTGCAAACGACACAGCCTAATTTACTGCTTCCCAGAGTTCCAGTCTGTCACTCTTCCTGCTCCAAATATAATCGCCAAAACCTGATTTCAATAATTTGTAAATACAAATTATTGTGAAAGATGTGGAAGCCCTTTCCCATCTGCGGGTTAATTGGTGACTCATTTCACAGCATTGCTGGAGGATTTGTGCTCTTCCCTACTTCCTCCTGCTAAATTCATCGCTCCTTTATGCTGTGCCAGTATGCTTTCCCACGCCAGCGCTGGCTCATCTGTTGCCATAGCAGCCAGGAGAAACAGAATGCAACGTTAACAAAAGATTATTCGCATCCCCCCTCCCCCCGTAATTTATTTATATGCAAGTAACCCACTGAGAGCTGACAATAGCAATGACTTGTCATTCACACTACAACAAAAGGGTTTTTTTTTTACTTTTTTTTTCCATACAAGTGCTACCAAAAAGAATTAAAATTCCTCTGAAGAGGGGAAAAAAATCAACTACTTAGGATTAAGGAAATGCAGTAGCAGATCTGTATAGGATGCTGATTTGGAATTAGAGTTTGGAAGCAAGAGGCTTAACACATACACTGCTTGGATATCCCTCTCCAGAAAGCTTTTCACTTATTTTCAACAGCACCCTTAGAACCAGTGAGAGACTAAACCATGGAGAAAACCTAATTCCAAGTATTTATAACTAACTAAAAACCTATTGGGAAAAGGAAAGCAAGCTAACTAGAGAAAGGCATAAAGCCTTTAGAAAGATACCTGTTCCTGATGTGCTAGTTACCTGCACAAGTTGAATTCAGTTGTTCAGTTATTAATTCCTGTAAGAACTGCTTGAACTGCTGGTTCAGGTGCCTCTGGTGTCTCATGAAACAGCCAGGCTGGATGGCAGGACGCACCATTCTGCAGCAAAGCTCTTTGTCTGGCCACATCCATGGCAAAATCCTGAGCTAAATACAGAAGTTGGAAAAGAGTTCTGGTCAAAACATTCCAGGTAACCTCCAATTCGTTGCCTCCCATGTCTAGGAGATCTGGTATCTCACACACATCTCTAAAACATCTGCAGCCTATGCCAAAGCTTGGAATTTAATGCCAAAATGAGAAATCACAGTCTTTTCAAGGCATAATGGCCACTTCAGCTGAAAGATCTTATGCCGCCTTTAAGTGTGTTTTGAACTTGATACAGTAAATAAATTGTAAATTAACCAACACTATAAAAGTAAGACTGGAACTTTAAGAGAAATCAGAGCAGAACACTAAACAATGCTTTAGGTAAATGTATTCACAGTGTGTGGTTTGTGGTTCCTAATGGATTACTCTAAACATACACACAGTCCTGTGCTATTGTGATGCAGTTTTTCCAGCATGGACTAGAGGCACACCTGGTTGCAGCTCCACTAAAAATCCATAAAGATGCATCAGTTTAAGCCAACTGGCCCACGAACCTCACTGGTTTTATCTTCTTTTTAAAATGGGAGTAGGAACAGCCCTTCAGACAACCTTTAGTTTGCATAAAATAACTCAGATGTGCCTGGTGCCTCCAGGGCAGTGCTAGGAGGCACCAACTCACAGTGGTATCATTGCAAAGCATCTGTTTCCTTCCGGTGTCCCTCTGCACTGCAGACATCCAATGTAAAGTACAGAAGATGAGACAGCATGATGCCCAGCTAAATTCCATCTCATCCCACATCCCTACTCTCCTTTAAAGACTTTACAATTTAAATGTAAGGGGCAAGTCAGCAATATTGCCTACCAACCTTGGTACCCCAACCTCCACCCCAAATTTCTCATTATCCTATTTATTCTATTTATTTTTCCAGCCATCACTTACAATGTGGTCACTTACAGGAATCTGATTCCAGGGAGGTGTTATAAGTGTGTATTATAAAGTTGGCTTTTCGCAAATATTAAAGTGTGTGTTATATGATTAGTAACTTTTTTTGTAAGGATATAAGTGTTTATTTCTGTTATTAGTGAAAATTAAGCATAGTGGTAGTAGTAGGACTGTTCTGTTCGGTCGGGCTAACATCCAGCAAACATGTGGTGAAGACCCTGCTGCTGACATGCCATCTATCAACGCTGTCTGTGGAAAGCATGGACCAAGGCCCACGATGGAAGCGATAAAGAAGAGACAGCCAAGAAACACCCATGTTAAAACAGAGAGAGACTCCAAGGAGGAGCCATGCTAAACCTTTCTTGGAATATGGAAACTAGTTTGTGGAAAAGTGCCAAAAAAGGTATTTGAAGAGGGCTTCTAAACTAGCAAATTGTGGACTTGGCATACCCGGCCGGCCGGCCGTAGCTTGCAATTGTTTTTGTTTCCTAATTGTCTTTTTTTTTTTTTTTTTATTAAACCTATTACTTAAAATTTATAAGTGAACCTCGTTTTTCACAGAGGGCAATAGATTGAAACCTCACTACAGAGAAACTCTGCATGAGAGATGGGACTTTTCAATTTTCTGCTCCACATTAAAGTCATAACGCCAAAGTTTTATGTATTTTGTGTATGTACTCTGCAAAAGAACAAAACAAGATGTAGCTGAACAGTCAGAATTTAAAATACTAGAAATAAACGATTTAAAAATAAACATTACTAAAAGACATTGGAAAAAAGATTAGTTATGTAAGGAATAAAGTTCACCAAAAAAAGGGTTTTTTTCTCCTAGCATCAGGTTGGTTTGTTGTTTACTCGGTGATCAGAGGCCTTTACAATTGTTAATCACTCCCCGATTGCTCACCTAGCCCTGTTAGGTCAGGTCATTCCATTGTTAATCTGCCTACCTAGTCCTATTGTACCCCCGTCCCCCTTGCGTCGGGGACACAGCTGCTGCTCCCAAGATTCTCCAGGGATTCATGCAAATTTGGGAAAACTCCGTGGAAAAAGAAATAACACCCTAAAAAAAATGAGCCAACGTAACACCCCCAAGCTGGCAGAGCAGAGAGGAACGCCAGAACGCAGGAAGGAAGTTCCAGCTTTGCCTCTACCGTGAGGCAAAGCTGCAATCCTCCTCCTCTGCGTCGCGCAGCGGGAGCCGCGGCGGTGTGCGCGCAGCCCCCGGGACCCCACCCAGAGCTGATCTTTAATAAAGGCATCAAAAGGGAGATTTGTCTCCTGGCCCTGATTTTTATTCATAACAGTTATATATGACTTCTGCAGCATAATACCACAGATTGTTGTTGTTGTTAAATCATCTTAAAACTGGAAGCTCCAGCAGCCTGTTAAGCAGCAATCAAACAACTAAAAGCAGTTTTACAAATAAGTAACTCAACTTCTGTGAGCTTCTTTATAGAGAGAATATAGGTACCTTATCTATATATACATATGAAAGAGTAGTATTTAAACTAAAGAACAAGGCGCTGAGAACTAGAACATCAACTGTCATATGCTGGGGAGCAATTCTCTAGCAACTTTTCTTCGGCAAAAATTCACTGAGCCAGGTGTAGGTAATTGAGTGCTTGACTTCAGTTAAATATCTGTGTTTCAGATAAAAAATAATCCCAACATGAATAACACCTGGACAGCCCTTGGCAGACAATGCCTCAAAGCAAGGATGATGCTGCAAAGTTGAATACATTTTAAGTATCCATCTGGGAATAAAAAGAATACTCATTTGCCAGCCCAGAAATTCAATTTTTAGGCAGGAAAATTACTATACTTTGCTTATAGTTCCCTTTGGAACATTCTGCAGTTATTACTCTCCCCATTATTTGATTCTAAGTATCAAATATACAACATACGAATTAAAAATACTCCCCAAAGAAAATGGGTTTTATCATTGCATATCTTCTGACTAACCAATTTCCTAAACAGCTCAATTAGACAAAGCCTTTGAAATGCCAGATGAATTTGGGATGATTAGTTTGCCAATAATCAATGCTTTCATATCTGCTGGAGCTTTTAAAACCCTAAGTGTGCTGTGCAGAATCATAAAAGATGAGCTGCTAGAGGTTTTTGTTTGAAGTAATGCAGAGAAACATTTGATTCCAAGGCCTCCAGGCCCCATTTTCCAAGACACACTTAGTTTTATGAGCAGCTTGGAGCCTGTGCTGAGCATTTCCGACTCTATCGATCACAGGAACAGGTTCCACACACACAGAGAGAGGGAGGAAAGGGCGTGTGGGAACCTTCATTTGTGGCTGGAGATCAGGGAGGGAGGACAAACTCCATGCAATAAACAAAAAAGATTGCAAGCCCCAGAATAAATAAATATTCAAATATTCAGAGCTGGAATAAACATCTGATGCAACCCACAATCCCACCTTTGCCCAAAAGTCAGTTTAATTTGGTGTAGCTGGACCACCAACAGCAGCTGGACGAAAGCCAGGAAAGAAATGAAATGTACAGATTTTCTTTTTCCAAGTAATAATTCAAAATTCTTTTCTATGAGTTCTGTATGCCCAGTGCTTCTCTGTGATCTTTGAATAGAAATGCTCTTAAAACTTTCAGTGGAAGCAGAAAGCAATGCTAAATTTCATGACAAAAATGACAATTCTCCCCTCTAATATACATCCTTGTTTTATTTTTTCTGTAAATGAGGACATCCCTTTGTATCACAAACTGCCACCACTGTTTTGTTCTAACATCCATGGAAAACAAATCATAACTTCAACATGCTAAACAGAGACAGGTCTCCAAAGTTATTAATTTAAAAAGTTCATCATTCCGAAGTATTTGCTGCAAGGCGTAAATTATTCTACTTTAAAAGAAGATTTTAATGCCATGATTTATTCAATGTGACTATAGGGTGAAAAATTCTGAGTCACTAAAAACATTGAAACAAAGTAGACTATGTAAAGCTCCTTCCAATACACACAAATACACTTTTCACTAATTTAATCATCTAATAACCTCAGTAAAACCTTAAGACACACTCCAGGATGCAGCACTAAGGAAGAGAGTACAATATTCTGACTCCATTATCCACTTCCATTGGTGCTTGCCAAATGCACAGGGCCAATTCCAAACAGCAATACACATAAAGTAGGCCGTTCTCAAAGGAATTCAAAGAGACAAGTATGCTCTTTTGCAATTCAATAACCCATGTTTTCTCACGCTCAAGTGGTGACCTCCTCTTAGAATACACGGGTTGCTGAAGAGAAGGTGCAGCCAAAATCCAGCATTTGTCAGATAAAATAATCTGTATTTAAAAGAGGCAAGACAATATACGCTTCAAAATTTTGTTCTAATAAAAAAAAAAAAAAAAAAAAANAATGGAACTAATGCTGTGGCCTGAACTCAAACCAATTTTCAACATCTCTTGATGAGTAGAGGAAGGTCAGCATGGTGGAGTCACTCAAACCTGGCAGGTTTCTGACCTAAACTCTCCCTTATCACTTGAACTGTGAATGTTCTAAGATGTCTTCCTGCTCAGACTGAACCCAAACCACTTTTTTTCCCATATGTTATCTTGGTGAAGTCATTTCTATATAGTTAAACTACAAAAGTGGCAATGAACTATGAAGTTTCCTATTCAGAAATAAAAATCTAAATCTTAAAAGGTAACAAAGAGGAATAACCAAGCATGAGGAAAATGCTCTTTTACTCCTAAAAGCACAGAGCAATGGTAGAATTGACAAAATCCAATAAAATCCTGGTTTACATTCCATTTCAGCTCAGCATATGCTTCAAGTTAAATCCATGCACTCTCTTGAACCCGTGGGGTTGTGCTGATGATTCAGCAGTGTTGGAGCACTGTCCTAAATCAAGTGCATCTGCACTTCAATGAGTAGTGGGGAACAAATTGTTGCTGAAATGTTTGGATTTCTGCATCTCCAGAAGTGTGAAGGTTTGTAAAGGGAGCTGAGCAAAACCCACTTACTTGAAAGCTTTCCCCTTCTCGTGAAGTCAGCGTAGCTCATCCCCAGAGCTGGAAAGGGCTGAGCCTGGAGCACAAACTGAGCTGGCCAGATTCTCTTCTACTGCAGATAAACCAGTCAAAGGATTTTTAAAAACAAGATGGTCAAATTATTTAACTTGGACACCAACTGGTTTATTAGCAAAGAGAAGAAACTGAGATAAACTATTAAAAAAGTCTTTAAATAAAACCATGTGAGGAAGATACAGTCCTAAAGTCCTGTTGGTCTTGAACGCAAAATTTCAATGGCAGTGAGTGATTTTTTTCTGAAATACTGTGAAAAACACAGTTCCCCATCCCCTCCATGCATTTTAAAAGTTTCTGAATGTATGAATTATTAAAGAGCTCAATTAAAGGATTCCAAACACTCATTAATAAAGGCTACAACTAACCTGTCACAAAATGCAAGTGAACCACCAACGGCTCTACAGTAGGAAAACAAGTCGGTTTCAGGTGTGTTTCATGTTGGCTCAAGCATCCTCACAGCCATAAAATGACTCCTTAGTGAATTAAAAATATCCTTCTTTGATTCAGTTTCATCATCCTAAATAATATTCTACAACACATCCTCCTAGTACTTACACAGGAGCCATGAAAACGATGACTGAAACTGTCACTATTGACACCTGCCTGATCCTTCTCTCTCTCTTTGTTTAAAACTGACAAGATCTTACTTAGGAAATTTCAGCTATGCACGAAGGCACTGTGCTTTCTAAGGCCACAAGTTACCTTGAAGCTTTTAAGGGAGTAACATAAGAAGGGGAAAAACCACCAAAGCACCACAATAAAATCAGTCAGAGGCACAGAAAATTAATTTGTATTAAAAACTACCTTGAGCCAGAGATTTTTTCCACTGTATCATTTCAAGGTGTCATGTTCATTTGACTAAGTTCTGCAAACCTCACACCACAAGGGCTATAATGAATGCTTTCCTCTCAAAGAAGAAAAAGACATTTAAAAGCAGCGTGCAAAACTAGTAATGCCAAGGTTGTGGCTTCAATCCCTGTATGGACCATTCACTTAAGAGCGAGACCTCATGATCCTGGTGGGTCCCTTTCAATTCAGAATATTCTGTGATTCTTTGAAAAGTGGTGCTTTAGTAATTCTAAAAAGAAACAACCAATTATCATGAACACCTGTGAAAAGTGAAAATATCCTTTTAAAAATTATCTCCAAAAAGCAGATAATTATGAAATCCCCTGGAGGGAGATTAAATAGATAAATAAATTGATAAACACTATTTGCAGCATCTTGCTTGCCCCACCAAAGATTTTTTGGTCCTAACAAATCTCCATTTACCCTTGGGAGTGTTTTTTTCCAAGACTTCAGAGACTGGAATTGCTGACCTCTATTTCAGTACTTGGGAGACCCTGGAACCATTACACTGTTGAGTGTAGGTTTTACCAGATGCTGCTCCTTCTTTCTAAATGCTGAGCAATTTCAAACCCATTTGAAATCAGCAGGAGCACAACTGCAGAAGAGCCACAGAAGTTAAAGTTAATACTGAACTCAATGCTGTTGCTGCTGCTGGCCCAACGACAGGAGTAGCTGGGACTTATTTCCAGGACTTCTCAACATGATCTGGGGTATTGCTAACCCAGAAAGCTCTGGTAGAATTGGGTTAAGAAGTGACAATGTGCTAGCCTCGGGGGACAGCAAGAGGCAGTGAGAAGATGATAATCTGCAGCTGAAATAACATGATGGCTCATGGCTTAATACCATAACCAAACACTGGAAGAGTATCAAGCCACTGGAGGAGTTAAAAATTATATTAAATAATAAATTGAAATTTTATTTTCTTTGTAAAAAGAAAAAAACCTGCAACAAACCACAACTACTAATCATCTAATACAGATTCTAAAAATAAGTCTACCCAGAGTTAAGGAAAAAACAAAAAATACCCACAGATGCAGAAGAAATAAGACAGATGGTGACTCTTACAGAGGAGAACATTTGTGCTGATCAAACATAAATATGGTTTTGGTCAGTAACATTTAAACTGTCAGAAACAGCACAGCTAAAAATTACTCAAAGATTCAATCCCCTCTGCTGTCCCTACAATTCTGTAATTCAGAAATATTGTTGATAACATTCAGATGACAGATACCCTCAATGGGTAAATCATATTTAAAGGCTACTCACCTTGAGAGGTGTCAGCTCAGCGATAGCAATTCTTTACCATCTTTTGTATTTAAAATAGCAATTTTACCACAGAGGTGTCATGGTACAGACCAGGCTTGAACTGTGCAGGGCATGTGCAGGATTGCTGCACCCAAAATATACACGCCCATTTCATCACCTATGAAAAGTTCTTCAAAGGACAGTTCTTCAAAGGACAGCAGCACAAATCAACTCAAAGTTAACCAGAAGAGATTCAGAGATTTGCACAAGAAATTTTAAAAAAAGCAAAACCCAAACAATTGCCTCAATTCTACACTGCAGACCTGCCCCCTTGAAAGCTGGCATTATAAAGTAGCAGCCCTATATTTTTAATTAGCATAAAATGAAATTTGTTCAATAAAAGCACTTCAGGAATCTGCATTTGTAACTTGAATAAAAAACAAACCAGTCACCCAATATTTGGGGCTATTTAAAGGAACAGTGAGTTGGAGGAGATGTCAAACCCTCACACATCAAAGGACACAAACGTTACTGCTCTGTCAACATTTCCTACAAAGGATGGACATCAAGGCTGAGGAAAGGTTTATTAATGCCACTTAAGGAAGATTTATCTCCACTTCCAAAACATGGCCATTTAATCTCCCCTTTCTACCCTAGGAAGAGAAAAAAAAGCAACCTAAAAAGCATCAAATAACATGGATAAATAAATAAACTGAAATTTAAAATAACATCAAATTCATTTGACAACCCTCTTTTTTTTTAACCCTCAAAATGGTTTCTTTTCAGAACCTTAGGAAAATGTTCAAATTCACCCTTCAGGTTCTACTGAAGCAAAGCAGCACATTCTGCAGTTTGACAAAGAAATATCTCGGGGAAGTGAATGAGGCATCTCTGCCACTCTTTAGTAAAACACACAGAATTTGATAAATCCTGAAAAATGTAAGAGCAATGAACAAAAGATAGGGACAGAGGTTCAGGGCTGCAGTATCCAGCTAGGATACAGCTGTGCCCCTGGCAGGCAGTTGATGCTCTGGTGACAAACGCTACGGAATCCAAACTGAAACTCAAGGAAATTTGGCTTTGCAATAAAATACCAACTGGAAGTGGGTCTGCTGAACCTCAAACACATTTCCCTCCTGCGGACACCTTATACTGGCTTGTCCACTGGTTTGGAGGCAGCTGGAGCCTTGATAGAATTCTCTCCTCATGGCCATACATTCCCTACAGAAAGCCCAGGGATTTTAAGGCACTGGCACACCTGGACCACGTGTTTTAATGATCTCCTTGCTGTGCGGAAGAATTCCCAGCTGAGGGTCAGAAGGGTCCCTGTCGCCCTGTTTTTCAGCCTTCTAAATTGGAGTCAGAATTTCTCACGCATTTTCATGTAAACAAAGCAATGCTTTCTGGAGCTATCTATATTGTTTACATTCTTCTCTTCAGGAGAGACAATTGATGGACACTTTCTCAGACCAGTGGAATTGAAGAGGTTGAACCTCAGTCTTCCAATGTGGTCTCATTTCTGGAAATCTATATAAACTGAAAGTGAAAAATAAACTCTCTTTTCCCGTCTCGACTCGGCTGTGGTGTTTGCCTCTCTCTCCTGAAGTGATGGTAGTGCTTGTGTCAGGTCCCAGTGACATTTACATCACAAAGTCCCTTGAACACCAGCAGCACTGAGATGGCAGTCGTTAGGCCACTGGCAGGTGGCTGTTCCTGTGCTATCCCTCTCTTTGGAATGGCTGAGCTGTGAGCACAAGTTCTCTCCCACTTGGTGTGCCATTTTCAACCTCTACAGAATTCCAAGATCCCGTAAAGAACATCTACAGATAGGAAAAGGAGGAGACTACTAGACTGATGACATGGCAATATTCCTTCAGCCAGGGAACCCTTTTATACCACAATAAGCTGATTTTACTATGGCACCAGGTTTTTAATCATGTAATTTTCAGTATGCAGGGTAACACAGTCAAACTTACCTCAAAATGCTGACAATTTTCATGATTATCAATAAAAATAAGTCATTTGGTAAACAGGATAGCACAAAGTCCCACTGGGAGAGAAGGGGAACATGTAAGGCGTGCTGGTTTATGTGTCCATGAAGGCATGCAGTTGTGCTTACATTTTAAGCTTATTTAAATGTATGGCCTCCGTAAACAAAACCAGCCCTCATTTAAATGCTTTCACAAGGATGTTTTATCTAGTTAAGAAAGCCTCCAAAAGTTGTCTTCTGTATTTTAATCATCAGGTTAGACACCTACATTGCCTCCTCCTTATTGTGCAGTTCTGACATCCTTAATCTCTTCTGAATGTTATGAACATGGGTTTGAAGAAACAAATTTATAAATGACAAATCCACACAGATTTTTCTGTTTAGAATCTCTTAATCTTCACAAAGCTTTCAATAAGTAGAGAATACTTTTCTCTATTGTGTGAAAGAGCCTCACACCACAAAGAACTTAATAACCTAAGTAAAAACCCCTTTCCTTTACACACTGCTTGCCATTAGGATTGAAAATATTACAAATACCAACATTTAGCATCCTGGAATGAGATTCTCTATCCATATAGCTGGGATAGAGTGGAAGTACAGGACGCTGGTGGAGGCTGGACCTTCACTTCAAAAATTTTCAACCACCTTAACATTTAAGCAGCAACTGTAGTAGTCTACACAGGTTTATTGCTTAGAGCTTTGACCACCATTTCCTTACGACTCAGGGAAAAAAAAGAAAAAGGCAGAGTAGCATAGACGAGGAATGGGGGAGGAGAAACATTTATTGCTTTCTCTCTACAGGAATGTTCACAAGCTGACTGATTGCTCAGAGGGAAGTGGGACAGATCCTGACACTATTTTATGAGGGTGTAGACCCACACTTCAATCAGAATGTTCCCAGTGAGACTGGAGGAGGTGAAAGTAGAATTGGAGCAGAGGAAACATGTTTAAAGTGTTTGTATACATTCCTAATTTCTCCTTCTGTAAAAATGCAGCCTCTGCTAGAGAAATGACACTAATACAAGCCAGAGAGATGGAAACAAGCTCAGAAAACACACGCCATTCTACATCTCCCAGTATATTTCAGGTCCTTTTTTCATGTCTCTTTTATGTAAATCTACACTTGAGCATTTGTTTCACTTCTGTTCATGTTCTTAAGATTTGCAGTTTTGCATACAAAAGGGAAAAAACTTAAAGTATTTGTTGAAAAAGTAACAATATAAAAGCAAATAAATAGTATCTTCATTGCAATACCTACACAGGCCCAGCAGGAAGATAGAAAATTCACCAGCAACTTCCAGGTATCAAGAGTTGTGCCTGGAACAGCCCAGAGCATTTTTCTCCCTTTGAAGCCTTTTTATTTCAGTATCTCCCACCAGGGCAAAAAGGATTTATGTACTCTTCCTGAAACTCCATCATCTCAAAGCTCCATTTGCCCAAGTTTTAAGATAACAACTTGTTCCCTGTTATTTTTCTTCTTCTCCTACAAACCAGATTTTTAACCAAAAAACAGCAACACTTGACATCACTTCTTAATCTTCTCTAACACTGTACCAAAAGTTCGCTATTCCCGTGGAGAACTAGGATGTCTTGGAAAGATGATGTTATACCAGGCTGTATTAGCATATTTTCCAGTCCAGTAGTTGGCCTGCCTTCTATTTCCACATCATAGGAAGGTCTGAGACAAGACACTTTAAATGCTGCAGGTAAAAAGCTAAGACAGATTTGCAAGTGCTTGATGCTACTTAGACCCTCTGAAACTCTAAAATCTATTTATAGAATAAAAGAGGGAAGAAAACATTCACAAACAGATGGGACAAGCAGAATAAAAGGAAAGTGTAAATTGACTTGGCCAGGGCCATGTTGGAAGATTTCTACAAGTACTTAATAGAGTTAAATGTTTAAAAAAGAAAATAATTTCCCTGTAAGTTCAGACTCTGAGGTGGTAAATAGCACCATATGCCACACCATATGTCAGTCAGCAAACAACCTTCAAAAATCATCTCTCAAAAACCTTTCTCTGAATCGTCTGGATTTCCCCATGCAAGCAGGAGCAAGCAGTGACACAAGAAAATCCACACACTGTCCATGCATTAATCCTTTCAAACACCAGTCAAATATATGGCAGGAGTTCAGTGCTTGGAAGGTGTTAATCTACTCCACAAAAAAATAAGTGCCACTCTGATAAGAGCAGAGTTAAGACCACATTCACTGAACTCACACACTACTCCCATTTGAAACAAACTTTTTTTTTTTTTTTCCACTGTCTTAAGGGAGAAGAACAACCTAAGTTCTTCGGAGTTAGAGATCTGTTGGACTTGCTGAGATCAAGAGCTGCTGAACCAACTGGAGAAAATCCATGCACCACTTCCCTGAGTTTTACAAGGCCTGTCATATGGATTTGTATACCACACAGTTTCATCTGATTTAGAATATGCAGCATTTGGGGAGAGAACAAGTTGCCTATGAATTTATTTAGGAAAATTAAACGTAAGAGTGAGATCTTTCAAATCTCATCCATACACTGTCTAGCCCCTCATACAGCACTTTGTCTAGCAATGTGCTAATAAAATTTCAGGCAAGAATTAGGAGGCTTAGAAGTGAATACTTTAACTCATCTATACATGCCCATGAATTAAAATGTCAAATACCTCCATCTTCATTTCTAGAAGTCCTTACTGGGTAGATAAACTACCAGGAATGAGGAATGAGATTTTTCTTCATTTTAAGAAGTGTCACCACACTCCCAGAAGCTAGCTCTGATGCAGCATGATGTCTTGCAGGGAGGGAAGAAAAGACCTTTTCTCAGGAGATGCAGGAGTACTACAAGCCTATGCACACAATTAGGGCCAGAAATTTGTTCAAGGAGGCATGAAAACCCCACAACGAACAACTCCTGGGTCTTGCTGTCACCCCACTGAAACTGCTATTTGCATAAATAGCTTTAAAACCTTGTGAAAGGTAGGCAAGTTCAATAAGGGCAGTCATTTTTATCCAGAAGCATTTCTGCAGTATGTGCTTCAGAAAGGTAGCAGATCTTTGCCCAAGCATATGCCATAAGATTTCACTTATCAGTTACCAGACACAGCTGGTCCAGAACCACGCTTGTTCAGCAATCAAAACCTTTCTTTATTGTCAAAGTATCTGGGCAACTAAAATACACAAATTATTTTCCAACTTCTTTGTTAGTGCTTAATTTATCCCACTGAACACCTCTGAGAACCCTCTAGAAATGAAGTAACAAAGTCAGAGAAGGAAGACCTAGAGAAGATTTTACACCTCATGCATTGTATGGGTTATGGGGTTCCAGTTCCCTAACAGGATATATTCTGCCCTCTGTTAAATCAAGATTTGCTGCTCTAATATACCAAAAATGTGGGAAAACAGAATACATAAACCCAACACAGTTAAACATGTCATTTGGAAAATTTTGCTAATAAAAATCTCAACAGTATTTAGAATACAAAATAAGACTTGATAGTTCAGAACTCTTGAAACTTCTCACAGCTTTTCCATTTGGGCACTTTATTTCCACCTTGCATTCAAAACAAAGTGCAGTATCGATACAGACCCTTGAGCCAGCCTAAGTCACTGCATTTCTAATGAATTTTGAAAAGACATTTAAACACTTCACAGATTTCTCCTGGGAACCCATGAGCCAAATAATTGGCTCAGTAGGGGATGCTGAAAAGACCTCCACCCAAGGAGTGCTGGGAGCCTCATCTTGCCAGGTTTCTCCAAGATGACAAGGTCACCAGGTTAAGTGCACCAGGCTTTTCTGACATTTGGGCCCAGGATTCTGCTGACTATGCTCTTCATGCTGAGGAATGCTTCAGACCTGTTTAATGGATTGTTAGCTTTCTGCTTTGCCAGCCAGTGCCACGTTCATTCCTCAAGCAAACTGGTGCAACATCCAGCTGAAATTACAATGTCAAAACATTCAGAGAGCTCAGTACAAAAACCCCAGTCAAGAGCCACTCATAATTTTGAAGCATCCCAGCTTCTGAAAAGCTACTTTGAGTTTACACAGTATTGAACAAAACATTAAACATTCTGCCCTTGGATCTGTTACGTCAGAAGCAAACACTGTTATGGGTTAACAGTTTGGTTTTTTCTAGTTGAAGAAGCATGGAATACCGCCCTGTAAGGACCTTTTGGATTCCTTTGAAAAAAGGACAGGCTTATCAGAGGCCAGTTCTTGGCTATTGGCATGTAGTTTGACCACTAGGAAAACAATATGTGATTTTTGGGAAATACACTACATAAGGCTCAGGATGTGCTGGAGCTGTCCCTCTTTCTCTCCGGGTGAGGCACCAGGTAACACCGTGTG
>VZUA01017072.1:0-10771 GCA_013401035.1 Horornis vulcanius
TCAGAAATTTTGACTGATCAAATATTTTTAACAGATACATAGATACAAGTCATCAAGATCAAACTATGTAGCTTTTAGATTTACAAAGACATTTTTGCTTGTAAGACCTTCACCTGCATTACTAGCAGATTGTACACCACGGGGGCTCATATTCAGCTCTAACATACTTTTGTACCCCTCAAAAATAATTACCAGAGTCTTGTAAATATTTACTAGTTTAGTTTCCCTTTTTTTTTATATAACTCATTAGAACTTTTCTTTGTGGCAACAAATCCCCTGAGTACCGTAAGTATTTTTTGTTACTCCATGACAGTGAAGCTACCAAATCAAACCCTGAAATGCTTTCAAGTTTCAAAGTTTATTCATATCATAAACACCAGACTGATTTCTCCTTTGTTCTGAATGGAAGTGAAATAAATATGAACAAGGCAATTGTATGCACAAAGGCAAGTTTACAAGTACAAGGAGAGCTAGATTTAACAACAAACAGTTTCAGGATATTTCATTTAACACTGGCATTTATTTCTGAAAAAAGCAGAATAGTTTTTGGAGGCAATTTATTAAAAGGCACTGAAGTCAACAGATACTGACCTCTACCATGTGACTTGTGTGATCCTGACCTTTGTTGCACAGTGAGGTCAGAAGGCTACTAAGACGATTTTTATTAACAATATTATTCATATGTAAATTATTTGCAAAATTCTTCAAGATAAAACTAAGTTATAGTTTCTGAGCAGATTTTGTACAACAAATTTGGCTTAAGTTTCTTTACAACATAAAACATTTGAAGCTGGTGCCAAATTTTACACCTAATGTTTCCAACACTTTTCATTGGTCTTTGGGATGATACTTCAGCAATACATTGAAAAGGTGTTTCTACTCTTAAACCAGACACGCCTGTCAACATATGTGGTTTTTTATGCAAGAGAATGACTTCCTATTAAGTAAGCAAACCCCCATAATTTCACTGAAGGAACATTTAACCTGAGATGCTGTCCAAGGGTGACTTTATGTTGCTTGTATCCCCAATCGTCCACTCTCTTTGTGCTGTATATTGAATTCTGTACCTTTAAGATTAAGAGTGAACCAGGGAGAGAAGAAGCGCGGAGTTTGTTTTGAGGAACGGCCTGACTCCCACACATTCTCTGCTCCGAACTTCTGTTCGTCGGAGGCACGGACAGTGGTGGAGCAGAGATCTTTTTGCTTTTAGTTAGTTTTTAGCTAGCTGAGGCAGAAAGTTCCCTGGATTGTTTTTTTCCTTCTCTTCTTGGGACTGTCCAAATCTACTCTGGACTGAAAAAACCCAGAGGAGCACCAAGGGCTCGCACCTGCGGCCCGCCGGGCCTGGACCTCCGGAGGGACTGGGATTGACCAGAGACTGAGTGAACTGAGCTGCACCCACGGCAAGGACTGTCTCAGTTTGCCATCTCTCTTCGGAGTGACGAGAGGTTTTATTGTTTCATTGTTCATTTTATATTTTCATAGTATCCATTCTCATGTTTATAGGTATTTTGTCTGTTAAATAAATAGTTTTTTCCACTTTTCTCTGAGGAAGTTTTTTTTCCCAGACTAGTTGAGGGGAGGGGCTGTTTGGGTTTGCTTTCCAGAGGAACCCCCTTCGGAGGTTTCCTCCCAAATTTGCCCTAAACCAAGACAGATGCAAAAGCAAAATATTTTCAGTTAGTTATTATTCATAGCTGGGTTCCAGTGGGAATATTTCCTGCATCACTGTTGCCATAGTAATTACTATAGAAACCCTGAATGCCATGGAGTCAAACCTGTTGAAACTGTGGTACAATTAAAGCTCCATTAAAAATACCACTCAGGACAGAAAACCTTCACTTATATCTACTTCTGCCAGCAACAAGTTAGGTTTTCTAGTCTCTTCAATATAAATACACTAACTAAAATAATTTCAGCCCAAGATAATTTTACAAGAGCATACAGGAAACCTTGTTAAAATAATTTTCTTACAAGTACAGAATCCTATATTTTAAAATAACATTATACCAGTGATGGCTCTTAAATTGCTTATACTGTTTTATCCCAGCACAAAGAACATTCCTTTAAAAGTGCACTTATCAGTAGGAGCTATCCGGGGCTAGTTTTTTTCCAAAATGCATATATAAGTATATATTAAAAAATAAAATTTATTTCTATGGATACATACTCACACTCCTATGCTTTTTCCTTTCCTTCTTGATTACAATCCTTGCAAAACCAGGCATTAACACACAAAGTGAGGGAGGAAATGTGATTTTGCTGTCAAGCAGAACCAAACATTGGTGATGAGCCACCAATGGAGTGGCTTGCACATCTGTACACACAGTTTTGTTCTTTATTTCCATCATATTTTTGTTTTTTCCAGACACTCTCTGCTGTTACGTTTCCTCTGAAACTTTTAATGCTATGCCTTAAAATTAGAGCACATTCATCTTTGTTCTCACTCTTGCTGATAGCTAATGTATTTGGGTTTCAACGAGGTACATTAGAGACACACACTGCAATATTTCATTCTAAAAACTGGAAAGCACTCCAATCACAAACAAAAAAGAACAGGCTTTTCAGGCTTTACAGTCTCTATACAGAAGGCACTGGAACACAAGGATAATATCCCCAGTCACTACAGCGGCTGAAGCAAGAGGCAAACTACAAGGGAAGAAATCAAACAGATGTTGATTTGATCAGTGATGATGCAAAGGTGTTTAACCTTTCCTTTATGGTCATAGATACCGGAACTACTATTGGTAGCCTAGATGAGTGATCCTACTCCTTTTAAATACGTCAAGTATGTTTCTGGAACCAAGCTGTTGGATTTTTTCCAATCACTTACAGTATATCTCTTGATTAATAAAACACTACCTGTGCTTTCAGGACAGCATTTTTCATTTCAAGATATATCAAAAACAGTGTTCCATGAACTGGAACAGTTTTTCCATGAAAAGCGTTCACATCAGCTGATACTCTCCCCACCTCCAACCGAAGTGGGGTCACACATCAAGGATTTCAGGCTGCTGCAAGATTCACTGAAGATGTTATCTAAGAGTCCTCCAGGCAGATCTCCAGACCCTGACAACTTTAAACGGAAGAAGCAATATGCAGCAATTTGATGACTCAATCACTTGTGAGAAGTGGCACAGTAATGAAGAAAAAGTTTGCGATTCTTTTGTTCCAAAATGGGCTCTTTGTTCAGGGTAAAGATTGAAGATAAAAGTTGCTTTCTTACTTCCAAGAGATAGAGGTGGCACCAGAATGAGGTGAAGAAGCACTCCCATCCTCTGCATGGCATGGGGTGAGACGGGACCTCATGATCTCAGCCAGAACTAAAGATCAAAGGTTTAGCACTGAGCACACACGGTGACAGCAGAACCCCACCTCGCTGCTGCAGACTGACTGTGCTGGGGCAGCTAAAGAAAGGTCCTTCCAGTGGCAGCAGCCCCCAAGTTGTGTCCCACACCTCAGCACTCACTACCTCTATGACCTCCTGCCATGACAAGGCTGTGGTCAGCTCAGGACAACACCTGTGCTGCTGTTCTTCACCAAGGATGTGAATGGCCACGCTCTTGGGGGGCCTCCCTCACCATGCTGGTACTAACCAGGGTCTCTCACCTCAACCTATACACAGTTATGTTAACATGGCGCTCATTTGCTCTGGTATTTTTTGTATCTTCTAAAAAACAAAACTAGGCAATGAGTTCAAAAGTTGCTGGCAAGACCAACAGCACAGTCACATGTCATTTCCTGAGGAAACCAGGCTCTCATCAAAACACTTAGAGGCACCCTTCTGCAAGTCTGACTTGCTGAGATACCTCAAAAAGCAAAGAAAATGGTTTCAGAACTCGGATGTGCCATGTCCCTTGATGTCATACTGAGAAAGAGAAACGTTTGGAGGGTTACTTGGTTGGATCATTAAACTCAAAATGCATCATAACTTTTATTTTTCAAGTAAATCTATAGAATGGGTGGAACAAGCCTGTTCTTTAAACTGTCATAATGAATCAACCACTCTACTTGGGGAAAAATGAAATTATTTTTTGTCCAAGTTCCTAAAATCGGGTGGCTCTTCTCAAGAAAGAAATATTAAAAATTACTAGCAAGTGAAAAATATTAAATCTTATCCACAAAGACAAACATTAACACTGTGTCTGATATGCAAACAAAAAACTTTAAGATGATCACTAAACTCAATTTCACTGTGAAAAAAAATGCAGAAAAGAAACATCACAGTATTTTTAAGTTATCTTTTAATGGAAACCAGATCAAAGCAGTTTCATCTTTGCATTAGTGCAATTTAAACAGAGTTGCAGTACATTTGTAATGGAGTTCTACTGTGAACAAAAGCCTCAGTTAAAAAAAAAATGCCCTATAGTGCATTTGAGATGTAACTGATTGCTAAAAGGCTATTAAGGCATTAAATTACCATAGCAGACATTTATTGTAAGCACTCTGGTATCAGGAGTGTCAATCTTTGCACACCAATTACAAAGCCTAATAGACAATTAACACACAATAAAAAGTGGGTGTAACTTCATTTTTACAACAGCTTCACACAAAAAAACCTTTCTGTTCTTACAGAAATCTCAAAACATGTACGAAGTACTGGGTAAAAACCCTGAAATTTTAGATATTTCACTTTCAAATATATACAGGCACTTGAATAACTAAGCTTGTTTTCCTACGCAAGTTAGCACTGTAAACAAAAGAAATTCACATGCTTTCTTAAAACTTCCTCTTGATTAAGTCCGTAACAAAGCATCCATACTCATCCCAAATCTTGCTCTGCAAAACCACAGTGTTGTTTATCTATGCAATTTCTAAACTGCTGGGTTAGGCTGAGACAACAGGTCAGCATTTCCTCAGGGGAAAGACAGCTTGTTGCTTCACCAGGCTACAAACCATCTTCATCTATTCACCTAGCCAACAAAAAATCCTAAATCAACTGTGACCTGATGATGGATTAAACAGTTTTGGGGACTACCAATATCTTGGCAAGAGAGTCACAGATTCCTAACTAGGCAAAAAATATTATTTTAATCACCAATTAAAACAGTTTGACTTGAAATTGGCAAGGAAGTAATACTCAGGAACTTTGATGGGATTTAACACAGGATCTTCCTACAAATAAGGACACCAGAGATTCAGAATCCAAACAAGATTTTGCCAGTTCTAAAGTCTTCGGTCAATCTTCCTACCTGCCCTTTGTGACAATTAGGTGTTTCTGTAGGTAGAATTCAGTTGCTGAAAGGCCTGAGGCAGGAGCATGGTAAGAGAAAATCATGATCCCATCCTACCTTTATGAGAAAAACAAACAGCCGAACATTCATGGCCTGTGTTCCTAAGGGAGACAGGGACAGCTGCTTCAGTTACATGAAATTTCACATTAGTAGAGGAACATTAGAAATCACTATTCTGTTTATGACTATCAAATTAGCATATACAGTTTTTCCAAATTAAGTGTGAAGAGTCAGGGGGCATTTCACAGTTGTCTTCTTGCAAACAGGTTCGTTAAGAGCTGCAAAAGAAACCTGCTCAACCTGACAAGAGAAAGCGCTGCAAAGCACACCTACAGACCTGAAGGACACTGCTGGTCAGAAAAGTCCAGCCATATCCACACAGCGCACACGCGCACGCAGAAAATGAGCAAAACCAGAAACATATAACCTTCAGAGAGGAAATGAAGAAATGGTTCTGGTGCTAGAGTTTGCCTTTTCGATACCTTGATACAGCTACTAAAAAACTACCACGAAACCAAGTATCATAGTATCAAGTCCTTCAAAACAACAAAAAAACAAAACAAAACAAAACAAAACCAAAAAAAAAAAAACCACACCAAAAAAAAAAAAAAACAAAAAAAAAAAAAAAAAAAAAACCAAAAAAAAAAAAAACCAAAAAAAACCAAAACAAACAAACAAACAAAAAAACCAAAAAAACAAACACCAGTAAGTGGGAGAAGTCTGGCTACAGCTTAAATGGAATTAAACCATGACATATTTAAAAAAGGAAACAATAGGATGTGGGCAGGTCCCGGTGGCAGGAGCGCCCTCCGCAGGGCACAGTTCGGAGTTACCGCGGACAGAAGCGATGCACAAAGCACAACTGCCTCTGGGCTCTCCTGCTCCAGCACACAGAGGATGAAACCATCACATCCTAGCAGAGTGGAAGGCAAGAGCTGGAGGAGTTTATTACCATTTTGTTATTTCAGGAATAAAAACCCAGTAGCTTATCAAATAAATTTCAGTGTTTAATAATAAACTAATTTAACCCTTGTAATATATGTTGCAAAATAATTAATGCAAAAGAAATTTAAAAAGAAAAAAACCCACCAAACTACAGCATTATGAAACCAAAGCTGAAGCAGTTTTGCATTGAATGATAAGGAAAGAAAGACTGAAAAAACAGATAAGCTGTCTCCAGAGATGTTTTTCCCAAGAGATTTTATCTGTCTAGCAAAACTCAAGGATGTTTATTTCAGAGCAGAATTCCGGTAAAGGAAAGATCAATCATCCAACTTTGGAAACTTTTTGTTAAGGATGTTTTTCTCAGAGCAGAATTCCAGTAAAATATAATGGATCAATCACCGAACTCTTAAAAACCTTTAGCAGACCACAGCAAGAAAATAAGAATATACAGATATGCTGAAAAAGCAAAAATCACCAGAAAAGCAAGACCGCCCCACCAAAAAGAGTAAAAAAAGGGGCCTCCACCACAGCAAGGATGGTGAAACACAGGGATTCGGAACAAGAGAGTCTGAATTGGGTTCACCCAGTGCCGATCACCTGGCTCGGCACTATTTTGCTTGTGGCTTCTTCAAATTTATACTTTGTCAATTTTAATAAATTCTCTTTTAATTATTAAATTGGCTGGTTCACTTATAACAACCCTCTAAATCATATATTTTCTTCCTGCTTTCTTCTTCATTTGTATGGAGATTGGTGGATATTTCCCACAATTTTCTGGTTTGCTATGCAGTGCCCCCATGTCAACACAACACAGGGGAAAAAGACGAAAGAGCTCTTTGGGTCAGTTGCTAGGTTAGATAAAGGAGGATATTGGGGGAAGAAAAAAAAATCACTAAACTTACAAAATCTGATGGATGGGACAGAGAAGGTGCTATATACCAGGGTAGATACAATAAACGCATATCATGACTTTCCCTGTCTGCACTTTGATAAAAATCCCTTGCTGATTTGCAGCTGTCTTAGTATGACTCCCTCTTTGCATTGAGTTAGACAACAGCAGATCTGAGAAGGAGGGAAGTGTGCCTAAGCATGCCCAGGTGCAACCTGCCAGATCTAGCTCTGTATAGTAATAAATAATGGATTATAAAGTGTCAGATGTGAATATATATAATGAAATTGCAAAGAGACATCAGCTTTTTAAAAATTGAGTGCAACTGCTCTCCTTTTTTTAATCTATCTAGTCACATACCACTTGCACTTAATCTGTGGAATAGAAACACATTATATAGATTTCAAAATAGAGTCACATTTAACTTACTGTTCTGTACACAGTGGGGCTGGGGAGACCCCAAGAGAGAAAAACTGAGAGCTTCTCCTTTTTGGTGCCGTTTGCAACAACTGCAAATTGCAATTCAAGTCTTTGAAACAAAATCTCTACACTCAGAAGCACAGTAGTAATTGAATTCACTTTTTTAAAAAGAACTGTAAAATCAATTTTTTAAAATGAAGACATAACTCATAAAGCTCATAAAATACAGTCAGCTCCTGGCCTTCACCACCAAGTACAAAGCGTGACAGAGAAGGTGAAAACAAACCATCTCTATTCCTGCCAATACATTAGGTTAATTTTTCATTTATGCTTCTTATAATAATTAAGTTCAAAGTTGGGAAAGAAAAGCATGAGTTCTTCCTACCAACTAACACAAGACAATATTCTGAAATACTTGCAGGTAGTTTTTAGTCATATATTTTTAGTGAGTTTCTGTTCACAGTGACCTTAATATTCCTATTCACACAGGTTTTCTCTTTCCACATCAAAGGAAATGAGTCTGCTGAGGAATTTCTTAGTGTAGTTTTAAGGAAATGGAATGACAATCTAATACAGAAAAGTTATCCTTTGTGTCCCAGAGATTTGCAGGTGACCAAATGTATTTAGCTTGAAAGACACATATTCAAATCATTGTTTCTTAAAACACCTGTTGAAATTTTCAGGGCCCACAGGAAAATGCAGTTAATTTAACTAATTCACATACCCTCCAGCCTTCCCTCCACCATGAAGGAAAGATAAATTACAAATTAGCTTTCTGTTTCTGATCTTCTGTTTCCAAATACTGGAATTACAAATGTATAAATATTCCCAAAGAAATACCATTTGTGTTCCTTAAAAACATTATCACCAGCTCCTTCTACAGCCAGAGAATTGACTAAGCATATATAAGAACTCTTTTTTTGGGGGGCTGGGGGGAAGGGAGGGAAGGAGGAAAAACGTCTTCTTATCAATATTAGAGTATTAACTAGAAACTCAACTGTAATACATGCTATACAAGAATATTAAATAATAACAGACTGTTTATAAGAACAGTGAGATCTGGAGTCTTAGTGAAAAGGAATCATGATCAAGGACAAGAATCTTTAGAAAGAGAAGTAGGGTAAGCATATAGGAAACAAATGGTTACCAGTGGTAGATCACTGGGTTTGGGGGGTTCTCGACATTAAAAAAAAAAAAAAATCACACTTCATATCGACATATGCACATGCACCCACACAGAGAATCAAGATGTTTCAAAGTGATTAGCAGAAACCCGCACTCACTGTCCCCTTCTCTGCCAGGGAGGAGCTGCACAATAAACTGAGATGGAGATGGTCAGGGAGGCTGGGCTGAGCTGGCCACAGGGATATTCTATAAGCCAGGAGGTCATGCCCAGTATAAGAGGGAGCTGGAGGGGACTGATGGCTGTATGGGGATGGGCACTGGTCAATGTCTGGTGAACAACCATACTGTGTATGGCTTGTTTCTCTGTCCCTTCAATTACAATTACTATTATTGCTGGGAAAACCTTTAATTGTAACAAATAGTGTTTAAGTCTTGTGAACTCTTTTAGCTCTAACTAAAGCAGGACAGTGCTTAGTCCCATATAAATGTGTACAAGTGGTTACTGCAGCCTTAAAGACTACGGGCCTGAGCAATGCTGATAAGAAGCTGCATCTTGGCCAGACCATGCTGGGGTGCACTCAAAGAAAACAAACTTTTTTTTTTGAGGCCTGTGACCAAAAAAAGGATAATTTGAGGAATGGAGTGTTCCCTCAATGACCACCAGAGACCCTCTAAAGATGCCTACTCTAATGTAAATAAGCTCCAAGAAGTGATTTGAATATGCAAAAGAATTTATGTGAATGTTTAGCATTTATGAGTCTTGGGAAATGTAATGAATATGTATAAGCTACATAGATTTAAACGAGTGTGTCAGCAAGCGTGTTAGGCAGAAATATCCCACTCACATCTGGCACCTAAAATAAAAGTGATGACTCTTCCTAGTACTGAAATTACATTGCCAGAGAGTTCTACTCCCGACTTTTGGTGACACTATCGTTGTCATTAGTTAGGGGTTAAGCCATGACAACTATGAAGGAGGGAAGGCAGTGTTTTCCTTTACTTAGCTTGTTAACATGTTTTGTATTTTTCAACAAGAAATTTTTACTGTTTCTGCAATTTTTGTGTGTTTTTTTCAGAATAATAGAGAAGGAAAAGAAAATACATCAAGATGCTGCATATCTGAATGAGAAAATGAGTCTCTATGGCATGAATAAGAACTAAGACAGATGAGAAATTTCATCCTTGTTCTAAACCATGCAAACTCATTTACTTAAAATTTGCAAGACAGCACTGAAGGAGATGTTTTCATCTTCTATAATCATAATTTCAACATACAAATGACCAAAACCTGAGTTAGGGATGGTGAGGCCTCCTTCCCTAGTGTATTAGTTACTAACATTGGTGATGCAAACCCAATCCACCTGTGTTATTTATCACCCTGATAGCATGCACTTCTCTAATTCTGGGGGGAAGGATGAAAGAAAATCTCAAAAATTTAACATACCAAAACATGAAAGCCTGGTTCTTTATTTAAAGCTATATGGATTCAGTTCTCAGTACCAGTGATTCCTGTTCCAGCCAAGGGAGTTACTCACACAGTCCAAAGTGACATTTTTTATAAACTTATTTTTTTGATTTCACCAGGATAGCCCATATGGAAGAATACAAGAAGATAATTTTAAAAAATAGCTGGACTGACAGATTTTTACATTCCTTTCCTACATCAAAGTAAGTAAAAGTTACAGTTTTAAAACATTCTTCAGCTCTTTAATAAAGTAATGTATTTCACTCCCTCTGTACACTTGCTGTGAATGCCCAATTTGTATGTCAGAGTACAAAAGCCACATCAGCAGGCTGTGCACTAACACATGTTCATAAACAAAAAAACCATTGAGGGCAGCCTACATAATCTTTTACTTGGATAAAAATTTCTTGACATTCAACTGGAACCAATCAGGTATTTTGGAAATGATTGTTGTAACTCCCTTCCTCAGCTAACAGCTATAAATAGACATGTAACAGTGAAAAAGCAAGTAGACCCCAACAGACATAACCAAGTATGCAGCAAATGTTTTAAGAGACACACAATCCACAAAAATCATTTGCAGTATGACCTAGAGACAATGTAATCACTTGTACAAGATGCAGACTACAGCTTTATCCAGGAATCTAGTGAGTGTCTGATCTTTCACCAAAAAAAAAAAAAAAAGATTAACTC
>VZUA01017099.1:8336-20696 GCA_013401035.1 Horornis vulcanius
TAATAATAATAATAATAATAATAGTACAGTCTGGGGTAGTGGAAGGTATCCCTGCTTCTGGCAGGGGTTGGAATAAGATGATCTTTAATGGCCTCTCCAGCACAAACCATTCTAGGACTCTGTGATTAAAAAATGCCAATAATTAAATAAGATCTGCCTAAGGAATTGCTTTACTTAGTTGTTACCTCGCCGTTCAGGCTGATGGTTGCTTTGAATGATGCCTCCAATGCTGATATGGATAAATAATCCAAAATTCCTGTGGGATTGGGATGCTGGTTGAATGGATTTGCAGTGGGATGGCACCAAGGAGCCCAGGCCAGCACTGAGGCCACATTAGGGCCACGAATTAGAGCTAAATATTGATCAAAAATCAATAAATCAGCCCTGAGATTCAGCTTCAGAGATGGTTTTTTTTTCCCTCCTGAACACTTGAAATGTCCCTTTGCTACCACAACTCCTGCAAAAGCCCAAGGGCATTCCCTGCAGGCCAGGGTGGCTCAGCAGCTGCAGCTGGTTAGGGAACAACCTTGGGAGCAGGGTTTGCATCTTTCCTGGCAGATTCCTGACATCATTACTCAGGATGAACTGCAAATCATATGCTGGGAGTTCTGGGAATGGCAGGAAACTCCTGGCACTGGTGTTTTGTTTGACAGAGCTATTTTAAGGTTACGTTTTGAAGCTCGGCTCGTCCAAGTTTCGAAACGCAGAGAGGCGGGGGGAAAAAAATGTGAAATGTTTTTGAAGAGCAGTCAAGAGGGATAAGGTTACAGAGGAGAAAAGCCCCAGAGGAGAAAAGCCCCAGAAAAAATCCCCTCCCTCCTGCTGGATTCCCTCCCGGAGCCGCAGGGGTCTCACCCACCCTCATCAGCTCTCATGGGGCACGGAGCTCCGGGGGAGGAGGTTGGGATGGAAGGATCAGCAACCCCACCCCAAAATCTGCAGCTGCTCTGCCCTGAGTGATCCCAGACCCCGGGGCTGAGGGTCTGAGGGGCCTTGGGAGGGTCTGGATGGGGCTGGAGCACATCCCATCCTCATCCATGTCCTACACACTGCTGGGAAGCTGGACACCAAGGCAAAGGGAAGAGACTTCCTTTAACAGCTTGGCCACGTCTTTCAATTTTTTTGTCCAAATCTCTCCTAGCTGGGAGGGAATATTCAGAATTTAGGGCCCAGCTAAGCACATTTTGGTTGGACTTGAGGAGATTGCCCAGCCTTAAATTCTGAAAATCCAGATTCTGATGTTCTAGAAAGCAACATCCCGACCTTTCCTGGGTGTCAGGACACTGCAAATGCAGCTTTGAACTCTTCCAAACTGATAGAAAAACCTGTAATATTCAACCCCACAAAATGAGTTTCAGCCCATTTTATCTCTCCCCTAACTCTTTCCTGCTTTCCCTTATTTCCTGGAGTCACAGCTTTATTTCTGCTCCTCCCTCCCCTCTCCTTCCTCCTAACATTTAATTTGTCTTCTGTGCCTCAAATAGTTCTTTCTTCTGGTGACCTAATATTTTAACCCTAAGCATGATGAGAAACAGACTTCACAAACCTGACACTTGAATTAAAAGTGAAACACATGCCTCAGCACAAGTTAATTAAAAATAATACCTATAATGTTAGCTTGTTTAAGCCATTATTTGACCAGAAATTTGCACCCATCAATAAATGGAGTCCACAATTGCTGCAAAAATAACAGCAAGCTCGAAGTGACCAAAATTAGCTGGTTTATTTCTCTTGAGAAAAAGAAAAAGATCTCCCTGATAGGAGGGGGCAGTCAGAGGGGCTCAGGCTCTGCTCCCACAGAAGAGGATGAGAGGAAATGACCTCAAGTTGTGCCAGGAGAGGTTTAGGTTGGATATTGGGAGAATTTTGGGGTGATCAGGCATTGGAAGTGGGGCAGTGGTGGAGTTTCCATCCCTGCAGGGATCCAAAAATCCCTGTGGTGGTGGCACTTGGGGACGTGGGGTGGCCTTGGCAGTGCTGGGGGTGCTTGGACTCCATCTCAGGGGGCTTTTCCAAGCTAAACAATCCTATGGCTCTGTGAAATTCCAGACTCCTTTAAGAAAATGCAGCGGGTTTTCCTCAAGAACCTTCCTGGGGGTTAGGCCCGGGTGGCAACACAGAGCTTTCCTCAGCAGCCTGGGATTTTTGGGTTTAGGAGCAACACAAGCTTGAGCTGGGGATAAATCCAAACCAGTCTCAAGCAGTTGGTCTCACTGAATTCCTCGGTCAAGCCTCACAACTGTGAAAACACTGGAAGTTCACAAAAACTGCAGCTCCATCATAAATCCAGGCCCTACCACAGCAATTCCTCAGCTGGGAATTGCCAGAGCTTGAAAGGGCATCCCCACGGATACCAAACTGTGGAAAAGATCCTTTTGGAGATAAGAAACTCCTTCTTAAGACAACAAACCCCGGTGAAAATTGGCTCCAGTGGAGATGAAGAGCTGTCCCTCCGTGCCCTCCTGGAAATGGGATAAGGCACGGAGGGAGAACCTGTTTGTTTTCCTTCAAAACATTTTCCCTCTCTCCGGAGGCTGAGTGAAGCAACCACACTCCAGGAACCACCCTGGGAACAAACCACTCTTATTTCATGAGCTAGGGCTGGAATATTCAGAATTTAGAGCCCAACTATTCTCATTTTGGTTAGCCTTGAGAAGGATGTCCAGCCTTAAATTATTGGCAGTTTTCTATTCAAAAATGGGACGAATCCCTCCCAAAACTTCAGTTTTTAGGGAAAAATTTGAGCCAGTCCCTGCCTATTCCTCATGTCAGCCCAAAAAAGTGAATATGTTCCAACATATTCCTGCCTGTTTTCTGGCAGCAGCATTAAAAGAATTAAGTAAATTCTAAATACTTTTTTTTTTTGTTGGAAACATCTAATTTTTCAATGCCAACCAGTTTGAAACTCTATGATTTCAAATTGCTTGAGCAACTCAATGAAAAGCCCAGTCTGTGGAAAATATCTCAAATACTGTCCCTTCACAGCCCTTTTACAGCCAATAATTGGTATTCAAGGTGAAATAAAACCTCTTTTCACTCCCCACAACAAGCACATTTTAAAATTCATGTGGCTGAAAATGCACTCTTTTTTTTGACTTGTCAGAGTTTTAGGATATGAAATTTATTGATATTTCCCAACACACAAAACCATCCCAATTGCTTTATTTATTTTAATTTTATTATTCCAGCGTGCCAGCAATTGAGAATACGAATCCCCTCGAGGTTTGCATTAGAAAGAATTATGGTAATGAGGCACTGGGAATGGATCACAATTTTTTAAGGCATTTTACACGTGATTATTGGGGTGCTTTGATGCAAATTAAAGCACGTCTGCCAGACTTCCTACCTGTGCCACCAACATTTCAGCTGCAAATCTGAAATTAATTGGTATTGATAAGCTCAAATGCACGGTATGGCTGATGTTAATGCATTCTCCCACTGGAAAAATATTATTTAAGATAACAAACTTGTTTCTAGAACCTTGATTTAATAACATCTGTTCTGGCACACTCGAGCAGTTGCACTGGATCAAATTTAAAAGCTGGGTTTTATCTCGGGGTAGGTGAAACTCTCAGATCAGTACTCACTCTTATCGTGGTCTTGTAATATAAAACATGGATTTTGCAACTGCATCAAAAATTCCAGGATTAAGGCAAACATCATTTAAAGGGCAGGCACAGCCCCCCATCCTGCAGCAGAACCATTTAGAGTTGAAAATCAAAGGGAACCCTGATATTTCTACCCTGCTGCTCCTTTGATGCAGCCAAGGAACTTTATTTTGGCAAGACCACAATTTTGTCTGTTTTGTCTGCAATGCCAAGGCTGGAGTAACAATCCACGTTATTCATGGAAAAATCCAGAGTTGGAGCCCACAGAATTCCTTATCCCCACACTGCTGAGATCAGACCCTGAAACAGCTCCTGATGCCCCAACCAGCTCCCAGTGCAAAGCAAACACTCCCCAGAGCTTTCCCTCACCTTTAGCATTGCTGGAATAATATTTTCTCTCATTATCTCTTGCTCCTTCCCAGTCTCCAAAAGATGGGAATGCTCCTGGGAAGGGCAAATCCTCATCTGACACTCCTGGGCTAATTGGTGCCCATTGAGGAGGAAAAACTGGCACCACCAAATTTTAAATGAATGCTGAAAAATTACCACGAGGAGCAAAAGTCAAAGAGATTTTCAAAATTATCAGAGCTGCCAATGGTGCAAAAGAGGCTTTATGATGCTTTGAAGTCCAAGATGAAGAGTTTCTGCTGTAATTCATATTTGTTGCTCACAAGATGGAAATGGTGGGACTGTCACCAAGAACGCAGAGTTAAAGGCATTTATTTATCACTTAAACGCAATAAAATGGTTTCTGTTCCAAAAGTAGCTCAAGAAGACATTAGAGAGGAATTGCTAAAGCCAAATCTTTTAGACACAGGCAGATTGAGGCAATTTCCATCCCAGAGCTGCAGAAGAAACCTCTCCCTGATCTCTGCAGGATGATGGTGTGATGATCCTCACACACAGCCTGGGCAAACCCAAACCTCTCCACGGCTGCTGCCCTTCCACCACCCTCACACACCAGGGAACGGCTGGAATGGAGCCCAAACAACCCAGGAGCTGAGGTGGGGACAGAGCTGGGGGCAGTGCCCAGGAGCTTATGGAAAAGAGACCTCTCGGGGTCACTTTGGCAGAGTCAAGAGCTGGGTTGTAAAGGGAAAATGTAAATGTTTTACATTTAGGATCCTAAAGGGGATCTGACCCCGTGGCTGGGTTGTAAAGGGAAAATGTAAATGTTTTACATTTAGGATCCTAAAGGGGATCTGACCCCATGCACGAGCATGTTCAGAAGTTAAAGACAGATAAAATCAACATGGCACTTTTTTTTTTTTCCCCAAAGATGTGCCCCAGTTAATTGAAAATCATCAGAACTGACCCATACCCAACGAGAGTTCTACAGCAGGGACTGCAATGGTCCCTTCTCACTTTAAGCCCTCCAAATCCCTAAACCAGCTGTGAACCTTGAAAGGGGACTGGCCTGCAAAGTGTTCCTGGTGCTAATTGCTGGGCACAACTGTGGCAAAAGAATGTGTCCATTCATCTGGAGCAAAATCAGGAGGGAAAGCAAATTTATTTGTTTAAAGTAAATTCAGCAACATGAGAAATTTGGCCAGAGAACTTTGGCAGGGTAACATTTGTGATTCGTTTTTGCTGAGCACTGATCCTGGCTGGCTCAGGCACCAATAGCAGCATCCAAATCCCAGCTCAGATGATAAGTGCTTTCCTTCCTCACCCAGGTAACCAGGCATGTTTTCCTGTTAACAAGATCAATAAACTTGACACAGTCAGAAATGGATGATTAACTCCTTTTACAGTATTTGAGGTGGCCCGAGGTTATTGCTTTGAACAGCCAGAGCTGGAACGTCAGGAATGGTTTTAATTATCAGGATAAATAATGTAACACCTTATAATCTTCTCCCTTGCACTCTCTGATGCAGCTACACAGACTGGGAGTGAGTAGTAACTACACACAGGCTGAGCAGTGATGTGATCCTTGCAGGAAAACTCATTCCCAAGGTTTTACACCCTGTTGAAGTCATGGAAGCCTCTTGGGTCACTACAGATTTATTCCCACTTTGAATGGTTTTACTAGGCTGAATAAACACTTCCCCCAACACTGGTTCTCCTGAAGGCTGCAAAAGCCTGGAGTAAAATCTGAAGTTTAGCTTGGGGTGAGTTCAAATTGAAAAAGAATAGGTTTGGATGGGATATTGGGAAGGAATTCCTGGCTGGGAGGGTGGGGAGGGGCTGGGCTGGAATTCCCAGAGAAGCTGAGGCTGATCCCTGACAGTGCCCAAGGCCAGCCTGGAGCAGCCTGGGACAGTGGAAGTTGTCCCTGCCCATGGGATGAGCTTTAAGGTCCCTCCCAACCCAAGCCATTCCATGATTCCATGAGGGAAGGAAGCTCTGCAGCTGCCCAGCTCCCAGCTGGGACAGAGATCTGCAGGGACAAGCCAAGGTCCAGCCCCCAGCTCTGGATCCCAGCCTGGGATGTCTCACCAGGCAAAAAGCAGAGGCTCAGCACCGAGTCTGGGTGAGGGGGGAGGAGAATCCCAAAGTGCCACGGAAAGAAAGGATTTCCATGCAGACAGAGATGTCTTTTCATGTGGCTGAAAGAATGCCAAGGACAGGAAACAAATCCACCCCACAGAGCCACAGACGCTGCCTCTCCCCCTGCCAGTGCCCCACGCTTGCAAGGCTGTAATTATTATCATTATTATTATTATTATTATTATTATTATTATTGCTACTTTTTGTTCTCCTGAATAATTCCTACCACAAGCTACCGGAGCTTTCACTACTGCAATGTTTGAAATGTTTCATCTTCATTCATTTTCCAGCCCACTGGTGGCAGATAAACCAAAAACCTGCTTGAAGCTGTGCCCAGAGCTGAGCTCTGGATCTGCTGAACCTCCAGCAGATTCCTCAGTGCTCCTCCTTCCCTCGATTCCGCATCAACACAAACCAAAAAGAGCAGAAGAGGATTTGTTTAAGGAATATCAACAACAGCTGGGCACTGAAGTAAAAGAAAAGAAATGAGACAGGGATTGAGATTTGCCCACTGAGATTTTCCTGCTGGCTTGTGTGAGAGATTTTACTGCAACCACAGAAACATTACAGGCCTTTAAATAGGATTTCCCCCATCATTAAAGGCCTCGTGGCACAGGGGAGCCTCGTGTACCTCGGAGATTACCTCAGATATTACACGTGGGTTCTGAAATGTGTGAGTAGTTCTTTATTCCACCCTTCCACCCAGCCACTCCCAAGGCCCAGGAAAGTTCTAGAGCAGCATTTGATTACCAGACACTGCAGGGTATGAAGGAAAACAAGGACTTGGGAACCCACTTGTTCCACAGGAGAGATGCTCCATTTTCTCTTTCAGCAAATCATAATTAAGTCTCAGTTTCATCTGTCAGTTTTCTGGCTCAGTTACACTGAACTCATGACAGCCAGACACCATTTTACACCACGAGCACCCAGGTGATTGAATTATTTCCCTTCTTCCCTCCTCCACCCACAGCCCTTTCCCCACTTCTCCAGGAGTAAAACACTGGGCAATAGAGGCAGTGGGGACCGGAGAAACTCAAGGTCTGTGTTCTCCTGCAGCACTGAATCCTTGGAATGGCTCTGAACCCATCACAGGATGGTGGGAAGGGAAATCAAGGACCTTGATTTCAAATAATTTCACTTTTTGTTGTATTTTATTTTTTAACTGCATAAGGTATACCAGCAAACCCCCAAACAGAATAGAAAGCTCCCAAAGCCTGGGACTGAGGTGTATTTTCCACTGTAAAATACAATCCTTGTCCCCAAAACAACATTTCCCACCTCTAGTTTAGCAACTCTGCACTGAGAGGCCGCTGAAGAAGGAACTGGGCTGGATTTACACACAAATAAAACAACAGATCAGTAATTTTCCTGTGAAGTCAGGTTTAATCTCACAGGATCCAGAGACTCTCTAAAACATCACTTTTTATTTGTCCTCTTTGAGCACAGAACACACATTCAGGCCAAGTCCTTCCAAAGCCAGGCTCTGCTGAGCCAGGACTGAAACCTGACCCAGGCCAGGATGGCTGAAACCCATTGTCACTGTAATATTCCCAGGTCTTTCCTCACAGCCTTCAGGCTCAAAGAAATCCTGCTAAGCCACTTAAAATGTCCTTCTGATTAGAGTTAAATGAGATTTTTTTTTTATTAAAACTGTCTTAGAGAGCAAACACCGCCTCCTGAACGCTGGAATGCTTCACAAAAACCCAGTGGTTTGGCCCAAAGTGCTGCTGCAAGCTTTTAGCAGCTCCACCAGGGATTTTGGGGTTGGCTTCAAAGGAGCTGTTACCTGGAATGACCACATGAAATATGGGAAAACCAGATTATGCCTGTGCTCTGAAGCACAGCCAGCATCTCCCTCCTCTCTGCTGGGTTAGGGGCTGTGCAAGTTTTATTTTCTGAGACAAATGCCTGATGGCCTCAGCTTGGTTTCAACGGGGGATAAAAGCAAAGTTTGGAAGCTCGGAATGTTTAATCAAATCCAAGAGTTTTGTTTCCTTAATGTGGAGCTTAGGAACACAGGTCCCCTGTCCTGGGGGGATGAACTCCAGCCCAGACAACTTCTGCAGGGAGAGCAGTGGGAAAAAGGCCCCTGGGTGACATTAAGGCACTCATGGGAACAATATTTGGCAGGTTTGATTGTTTGGTTTAACTCACGAGACTGGGTTTATTATTAGTCAGAGCCAGACTGCCAACTGGGCTTAATGATATTTATTATTTTTTGCAACAGTTGAAGAATATCTGCATGGACACAAAGGTCTGGAGGAAATGATCAGCAACTTTCCAGCCCTTCCTGATTTATTGTTTTGCCTTTCTGTTGTCAAAAACTTCAAAATGATCCTCACTTTGCTCCTTTTTAAAATAAATCAGGAGAACAGGCACAGAGTCTGTAACTCAGGGTCAAATTATGTCATCACAGGATTTCTTTAGTGCTGTGGAAAGATTGATAACTGAGATATTCAATTAGAGAAAAGAAAACTTATCCTATATCTGTACTTTACTTATCAGTCCCCTTGGAATCATAGATTTTTAAAGGCTGGGAAAAAATCATTGAATCCAGTGAATAACCAGGACCCTGTGAGGGATTTGAGAATTTCTTGGATCCAGAGTTTAAAAAGGCAATAAAGTCTTGATATATATATATAAATATGAGGATAAATAAAGTCATTGATATATAAATAAAGGCAATAAAGATAGAATGACAGCATAAATGCCTCTTTCAGTGTAATCCTCACTCTCAACTCCCTCAGTCTCCAGGAGCTGGCCACAAATCCCACATGCCAGGCCAGGGAATACTGACTGTGCAGCTGCTTGTGTGAAAGTCTGATGGAAATACAAGTCCCAAACTCCTCAAATCCCGACTGGAGCATTCCACCAGGGCCACTTCCACCCCAAACATTAATTCCCATCTCTCTGTGGTTGCTATGGGTGATCCTGCACAGAAGGAAAACCAAGCCAGCTCCTCCAGAGCACATTGTCTCTCCTCTGTGCTCCCCATGCCCAGGTTCTGATGCACTTCACTCCCTCCTCCCTCGCTGCTTAAAACAATATTGACCCCTCTGTAATTAATTTGTTTTTAGATAATTGAGCCCTGTCCCAGGCTGGGCTGGGCCTTTCCCCCGTGCCTCGTGTGGGCAGGAGGGGTTTCTGTTTGCACTGCCCGCAGATAAGGGAACGCTCCAGCTGAAATCTGCAGAAATAGTTATCAGATACCCTCTCAAAAGTCAAAAGCACTTTCTAAAGTCAATCTTTCACCAAGCTCCAGGCCAATTTCTTTTCTGTAGGCTTGCCACAGCATAACAAAATACAATTTAAGGCACTGCATGGCAAAGAAGGTGGCTGTTTGCAGCACTGCTCACATGAAAACCAGCGGGTGATGCAGGGCCACAGCAGAGAGGAACAGTTGGAGATTGGGAAGGAATTCCTGGCTGGGAGGGTGGGGAGACCCTGGAAGAGAATTCCCAGAGAAGCTGTGGCTGCTCCTGGATCCCTGGAAGTGTCCTGGAGGTTGGACAGGGCTTGGAGCAGCCTGGGACAGTGGAAGGTGTCCCTGCCACGGCAGGGGTGGCTCTGGATGGGCTTTGAGGTCCTTTCCACCCCACCCCACCCTGTGATTCCATCCTCTTTTCTGTTTCAGGCCACTCCTGCAGCAGTTTGGGCTGATCCCCTCCAGACCTGGTGCCCTGTGGCCCCTTCAGCTGCACCAGCTCCAGTTCAGGCCCCTCAACCACACCTTAAATCATGCTTTGGCTCAGCTTCCCACATGTCTGGGAGATAAGGGGAGGTAAAGAGGCAAAGGAGCCTGGGCTTCCCAGATAAGGTGTATATTTAGCTACCTAAGTACCCTGAGGTCGATAAAACACCCTGGAATAGGCTCTGCAGCCAATTCACTTCATACAAGACACAACTGTGGCTTCCTAAATTCTGGATCACATTTACCCAGAGGTGTTCAGTTCTTTCTTGCTCGCTCAGGAAAATCCAAGACTCCCACAGACCTGTGCAAACCTTGGTCCCTCAGCAGACGCTTCATTGTCCCCGGGTGGCAGAGCAGAACAATCCAGGGGAAAGGTGAGAGATAAGTGTGCAGCAGATCAAAGACCCCGTGGAGAGGACCAGGGCAGCTCTCCCTGGGAACATTCCCAGCAGATAACCTGCCTGAGCCCCTGGCAAACTGAGGCAGGATTATTTTCCCCGGGATGAAGTCATGCAGCAGGATGTAACATGGCTTGTGTCAGCATCAGCCACTCAGGCTCCAACCTTGAGCCACGTGGGGCTTTTTTCCCCCTCCCAAAATATATTTATTTTGGCCTCTGCATGGAATATCCCACTTCAGGCTTGTGTGTCAAATCCCACAGGCCGTAGGAAAGAGCTGCAGCACCAGCATGCAGTGGGACTGTAAAAGATCCCACACCGAAACACCTGGGAATTGTGTGCAGTCCTCATTCAGAATTTCCATCCCTGAACAGCAGGAGGGAGTTTCTGTGCCAGCCACAAAACTGTGGGGCAGGCTGGAATTCCAAGATTCCAGGAGTCAAACCTGGCAGCCAGAGCACTCTCAGGATGCTGCTGGAGCAGTGAAGCTCTTCTGGCCTCTTGATTGGCTTTTTCTTTTTTTTTTTTTTCTTCTCTAAATTTTACCTCCTGTGGCCAAAAGAGGAAAGTCTCTGTGTTCCTCTTTGAAATCCACAATCACACACGCAGTTGGCCAAGCCTCACCTGGATGCTGGCCAGTGCTTACACATTTTCTTGTTGCAGGAACCATGCTGGCACACTGAGCCACTGTACAAAAGATCTGTTTTGCTAAAAAACCCAGATGTGTTTAGCTGACAGGAAAAAAAAAATTTTAAAAAAAATCTCAATCACTGAAAAAAGATGGGAAAACCCAGGGGGGTTTGTGGTTTCACAAGCTTTGCAAGCTATTTCTGGGAATCACAAACCCTATTTCATTTTATGAATCAGATGCTCCTTAAAATTACAGCCCTCTTGTCTCGTCTTTTCCNTCAATCACTGAAAAAAGATGGGAAAACCCAGGGGGGTTTGTGGTTTCACAAGCTTTGCAAGCTATTTCTGGGAATCACAAACCCTATTTCATTTTATGAATCAGATGCTCCTTAAAATTACAGCCCTCTTGTCTCGTCTTTTCCCCCTCTCCTCTTTCCCAGTGGTTAAATAAAGAACAAAACAATGCCATATTTAGGATATTTATATATAGGAGAGGCTCCATGAAGAACAAAAGGACTGTTCCAGAGGAATATTGGCACCAGGATGTGCATATTCCACTTGGGAATATATCCCTGCCATACACACCCAGGTTAAACCTCTTCAGAACATGCTCACAACACAATAAATAATAAATACAGAGCATTTTCCTGCACTCTTCCCACTGGCTTCCACTCCAGCAGGGTTTTTCCAGCTCATTTTCACACCAGCCCATGTAAACTGGCATTTTCCTTTCCTTTCTCACTCCAGCACCTCGAATTTCAGTGATTTGTGCCCAGGGTTTCTCCTGCAGTGGATAAAGTTTGGGATAAGCACCAAGCCAAGGCTCCAGGCAACGGGAACAACAGAGAATGAGGCAAAAAGAACAAAAAGATTGGGCACAGAACCATTTCCCAGGCCAAAGTATCTCCACTGTTACATTAAATTCTCTCATCTCCAGGAATCTGCTGTGCTCTGACCTCGTTCTCTTCTGGTTCTGATCTCTGCAGTCACACCTGAGGTGAAGACACATTCCTATGTCCTTGAGGGACCAACCTTGCCATGGATGATGGATAAAAAGTGAGTTTCAAAGGGATGTGGAGCACAGGAACTCCAAAAATAATGTTCAAAATCTGGGTTTTGGGGTAATTTTGAGAGGCAATGGCTACAGTGCAAATTCCTGGTTTAGTGGAAGGTGGCAGGGGTTGGAATGAGGGGATCCTTGAGATCCCTTCCAACCCAAAACCTTCTGGGATTCTGTGAAATGTTTGTGTGCACAAACACCTGAGTGGGCCACCAAAATGCTGCCTTTGATCTCCCCAGAATTATTCACTCAACCCAATTTGAATTCAGGAATTCATGGGTAAAAGAAGGAGAAACATCAGCTGAGGGTGGTCAGAGCTCCCTGACCTCTCCCAGCCTGCTGTGCCCTTGACACCATCCAAGTGTTGGAAATGATTCCAGCAGCTGGAGAGCCTGGAGCTGCCTCCTGGGGACACATCCAGGTGTGGGACATTCACAGTCTCCCCACATCCCCTGGGCAGCCTGGAGCTGGCCCTGCATCCGC